>CM051243.1:45904623-45967123 GCA_027917425.1 Gastrophryne carolinensis | reverse complement strand
AGCTCAAAGGAGTAGGTCCAGCAAGGCCCGATACCTCTAAAATGGAGCTAAAGTGCTGAGGGAAGCTGTGGAGATTTTTATGCAATTGTGAGGAGACCTACTGACGTGTTGTAAGCTGAAAAGAAATAAAGAAATCTTTTGATTCACTTCAACTGAAGTCTTTTCTGGACATCACCAACAAGACTGTAAAAAGTCCCACCACATGTATTTCAGTGTCATCCACCCCAGGTCCAAGAACTCCCCTCATTCGTCCCACCCTAGACCGGCAGAGAGGCCTAAAGCCTACACTTGAGTTATCCAGCCTCACCTCACATAATCACACACCAGGCCTCAACCAAACATGGGGACTCAAACAGGAACATTACAGTTAGTGCTGATATCAGTGTCCCAATTCATATATAATATAATAGGGACAGTTCCTGGGCCCCACACAGGGCTGATGCTTTGCGTTGCCCAATGTATCACTCTTTGCGTGTGTTTATAGTGTAAAGGAGGGGCCCCGACACCTGCGGGTGACATCCAGCTCTCTCATGAGATCCTGGCCTCCATATTGCTCATAACAAGCTTATAACTGTCCCCCTTAAGGGCCCGCATTACCTCACTAGAAGCCTGGCTTTTGAGTTCTTCCTCTCCCCAGTCTCCCTGGCACAGGCCCAGCGCCGGCACCGGCGATGTACAGTCAATCTCGCTATTAGCCTGATTTATAGAACTTGAACTGGCATTAATTGAGCATTATCAAATGAAGCCTACGAGGCTGAATTATTATTTTTAAGGCGGAACAAGGGCCCCGCCGACCCTCAGTCTGCCTCCGCCAGACCCGCTCTCTGCAAGTTTATATTTTATGTCAGCAATAAATGCTTCTCGGGAAGCCTGAATCCTACAAAAAAGTCATTTGAAGTCTATTAATTATGATATTAGCAGTCGGGAGGCGAAAAAAGACGGCAAAGAGGAAGAAAGCTGCGAGCGACTATTTTGGTGACATCACACTTTGATTTCTTGCCGCCTTAAATTATCACTTTGTTCACGGGTAAGATTAACAGCCTTACTTTTGTCATTAAATATAAGGACGTCTTGTGCACGGATCCATCGCGCCCTTAATTGATATTACTTCTAGTTGGCAGATACTGACCCAATTCATAATTTAAATATGCGGCATGATAGACGCTTCTTAACCGCTTTCTCTTTCTGTTTATAGAAAAAAGACAAGCAACCACCATCTTCAAGGAAAAAAATGAGATTTTAGCGCTCACCGCAATTTTTTATTTACTTGAAATCACATATAAGACACAATTTTCTAAGTTCTAATTCAACAATAATGGGTTAAGTCCATTTGCCATCAGGATGGGCACTTGATCAGCAGGCTGATTCACTACTAGCACCAGCTATCGGCAGATAAGCGTCTG
Source organism: Gastrophryne carolinensis (assembly GCA_027917425.1). NCBI lineage: Eukaryota > Metazoa > Chordata > Amphibia > Anura > Microhylidae > Gastrophryne > Gastrophryne carolinensis. The sequence continues at coordinate 45,965,720 of CM051243.1, read as the reverse complement.
TACAGAGGCGCTAAGAGCGACCGCTAGTATACGCTGTGATCGGCTATCGGGCGCTGTAACAGAGCGTCTCATTCTCTGTAGTAACCTGGCCGGCATTGATGAATGAGATGTGTGTTGGGCGCTCTAACACCAGTACAGAGTTGCAGAGAGAGCGAGAGGTAGCGCCAGCTCATTGCGACCGACTCTCAGTGACTCACACCATATTCAACAAAAAATCAGACTCACACAGCGTAGGTGCTCAAATTTGGTTCGCTGTAGCATAGAGCGCCAGACGCTGTGTGATTAAAGTGATTTTTTTTTACACATTCCCACCAGTAACAAAGCAAAAACACATGGAATGACATTGTTGTAACAATTTGAGATTAACACTTTAGTACCAGACCTATAATGAGAATTCTGCATAAAATTGACAAAAAAATCTAAATATTTTCAAAAATATATAATTCCAGGCCAGGAGAGATCTAATAATTTTTTGATAGAAATTTTAAAAATAAAAAAAAAGGGATCAGGAAAGGGATTAGAAGGAACGTCCATTGAAATGTATCTTACCTGTCGCTCTGGAAGCTAGAGCTCCGGCACTATACGCTGAGTCATCTGTAATGATGAATTGTACGCTACATGGGGCTGTTCCAGTCGCTCAACTGAATCGCTTTCATACATGTGGTATTCTGTACAGCGCCCAGCGTTCAGCAGGCGCGGCCTGCCGCTACGAAGCACTACCTGGCACTAGAGCTTCATGAATAAACCTGGGGTACATAGCCCCGCCTACACGAGATCCAACCAGGTTGGAATGATTCTGAAAAGACTTTCTGCTGGTTCAACTCAACACGCATGGGAAACTATAGGATACACAACAATACCGCGCAACCTCAAGAAAAAGATTTTACGATGAGTGCTAAAATCTGTTTTTCTATTGTTGTCTTATGGACGGAACCTAGCAAGTAGATGGCCGCTACTATAAATCCAATAGTAAGCGTGTGGGGTCAGAGGAGACGCCGCAGATCCAAAACAAGAATAGACCAGCACTCCATTAGATCTTCAAGATCAATAAAGTATATTCATTCCAGCATATACATTACAATGGGCGACGTTTTGGGGGTACAGCAAAGCCCCCCTTCATCATATGTCCTGGTGAAGGGGGGCTTTGCTGTACCCCCCAAAACATTGACCATTGTAATGTATTTGCTGGTATGAATAGATCTATTGGAGTGCTGGTCTATTCTTGGTTGGACGGAATCTGTCTACTCTCATCACTGATGGGATGCCCCAAAGCAGGGAGAATAAGGGTGGGCATCTCGAGAACTTCCGACAAGGCTTCAGGCAAGACTGGATCTAGTAACAAGATAAATAAACAAAATAAATAAAAGCAGCCTCCATCTTTAAAGTGGACCAACACCCAGCTGGATCGGGCCGGGAATCTTATAGATCCCATCCCTCCCCTATTTTGGATGTCCCGCTTTGTGAAACCCCCCAGGATGCCCGCTAACCTTACCTGAATCCCGGTCCTACGGCGCATCCGTGGGCCGTGGCCGCATCTCGCCATTTGTGAGTGGCGGGCACGCTCCCTGTTAGAGGGAAGCGTGAGATGCGGCTGGGGGTGCCCTGGGGAAGTGGACCAATACCCAGGATAGTCAAAATCCTGGGTGTTGGTCCAATGGATGGTGATGGATAAGTGCCATTTTCGAAGTCATTGGCCTTGATTCACAAAGAGTTGAAGAAAACTCTCACCAGATAAAAAGACAATGAAAGTCAATGGCACTTTTTACTACAGGTAAAAAGGGGTAACAAGTTAAATACCTTTTTCAGAAGTAAAAAAGTGCCATTGACTTTCATTGTCTTTTTATCTGGTGATTCACTAACAGTGACATTCTCAGGCTTTTTTCTCATGAATTGAATTTTTTACTACCATGAGAGCTTTTTTCAACTCTTTGTGGATCAATGCCATTGTATTTTTTTTCTTACAGTAACATGGAAGAAACCTAATTGTAGGTTATGTCCATTTTTCTTAAAGTGGACCAAAACCCACAGGGATCAGCATCTATAAGATTCCTGGGCCAATCGATTCCCTCCCCCCCATGGCATCCAAAATCGGGATGCCCCGCTGTGTGAAACCCCCCAGTTCACCCATAAACTCACCTTCTTTCGGGTCCAACGGCGCATGCGCAAGCCGCGGCCACATTCCACTATCCCTCTAGCAGGGTGCATGCCCACGTCAGAAATTTGTCAAGAGCCGGCGCAGGCATACTTCCCATTAAAGGGTAGCAGGGGATGCGGTCACCAGCGTGCTTGGATCCTTTTGTATTAGACAAGCTTCTGGACGCAGGGGCTTGTGCAGATCGAGCGTGCTGATTGGATGAGTGACCGCGCATGTGTCGTAGGACTGGGAAGAGGTGAGTTTGTTCGGACGACCTAGGGGGGTTGTACACAACCGATCGTGGGTGCCCCTAGGGGCAAGGACCAAAACCCAGGATAGTAGGAAACCTGGGTTTTGGTCCACTTTAAGGATGGTCACCAACTTGGCCATAACAGTTTTGGAAACGCCGTCCACCCAGATCAAATTAAAGTGATAGAAAGGCAATTGTTAGCACATTGTGGCTGGGTATATGCCACGCTATGCCTCTACCATAGCAGCAGGGGGTCCCTCCTCCCAATATGGGGTGGGTAAGGGGCCTGAATACTGACTTGGATAAAGATGCCCCCAATGGCCTTGGCACCCAGTACGATCGCCCTGCTCACACTTCCCTAGAAATGGCCCTGTTTTTTGCCTCTCCTACACAAACTCCCCTTGGCTGTATATTTTTGCCCCTTCCAGGGCAGAAGGGCGGAGGGGGAGGGAGCTAGCAGAGTGTCTTATATTTGGCACAAAATCAATATCTCTCCCTCTTACATGTAAGGCTCTCAATCGAATTTGGGTTCTGCCACAAATGTCCATTAGGCCTTTAACTGAAGGACTGATGTTGCGGCAGAATAAATATCTCTCCCCAGAAAGTTAGGGGTTGCCGTTTATTTTTTTGTTTGGCAAAATGAAATGAGAGGCTTGTAAATGAGCAGCGCCTGGCACGGGTATATCGGGGAAGCCGAGGAAATGCGCGCTGCAAACGGGTTGTAATGCGAGCGCCGTGGACATAAGGTTCGCTAATTGCCACATCTGCCGAACAGCTGTCATATGGAGAGCAGATGTTCGCATGGAGAGCGCCATGACAGTTGCGTTATGCTCAGGTGATGGCCGGAGAGTTCATGTAGTACAAAAGCTGTCTGCTCCGTGTGGGCTGTGATGGATGGTTCCTCCTATATGTGTATGATGGATGTTATATACACAATGTGGGCTCTTCTCTGCCAGAAACACAATAATAATGCCCGCTCCCCGAGCTGTTTGGTAATGATGGAGTATGGAGGTTTGGCTCTATCCCTTTAAGACTGGTCCCCGATCTGCATGGGAGAGATGAAGTATGGAGCTTTGGCTCTATCCCTTTAAGACTGGTCCCCGAGCTGCTTAGGAGTGGAGTATGGAGGTTTGGCTCTATCCCTTTAAGACTGGTCCTTGAGCTGCTTAGGAGTGGAGTATGGAGCTTTGGCTCTATCCCTTTAAGACTGGTCCCCGAGCTGCTTAGGAGTGGAGTATGGAGGTTTGGCTCTATCCCTTTAAGACTGGTCCTCGAGCTGCTTAGGAGTGGAGTATGGAGGTTTGGCTCTATCCCTTTAAGACTGGTCCCCGATCTGCATGGGAGAGATGAAGTATGGAGCTTTGGCTCTATCCCTTTAAGACTGGTCCCCGAGCTGCTTAGGAGTGGAGTATGGAGGTTTGGCTCTATCCCTTTAAGACTGGTCCTTGAGCTGCTTAGGAGTGGAGTATGGAGCTTTGGCTCTATCCCTTTAAGACTGGTCCCCGAGCTGCTTAGGAGTGGAGTATGGAGGTTTGGCTCTATCCCTTTAAGACTGGTCCTCGAGCTGCTTAGGAGTGGAGTATGGAGGTTTGGCTCTATCCCTTTAAGACTGGTCCCGAGCTGCTTAAGAGTGGAGTATGGAGGTTTGGCTCTATCCCTTTAAGACTGGTCCCGAGCTGCTTAAGAGTGGAGTATGGAGGTTTGGCACTATCCCTTTAAGACTGGTCCCGAGCTGCTTAGGAGTGGAGTATGGAGGTTTGGCTCTATCCCTTTAAGACTGGTCCTCGAGCTGCTTAGGAGTGGAGTATGGAGCTTTGGCTCTATCCCTTTAAGACTGGTCCCTGAGCTGCATGGGAGAGATGGAGTATGGAGGTTTGGCTCTATCCCTTTAAGACTGGTCCCCGAACTGCTTAGGAGTGGAGTATGGAGGTTTGGCTCTATCCCTTTAAGACTGGTCCCCGAGCTGCTTAAAGGAGTATGGAGGTTTGGCTCTATCCCTTTAAGACTGGTCCCGAACTGCTTAGGAGTGGAGTATGGAGCTTTGGCTCTATCCCTTTAAGACTGGTCCCGAGCTGCTTAAGAGTGGAGTATGGAGGTTTGGCTCTATCCCTTTAAGACTGGTCCCGAGCTGCTTAAAGGAGTATGGAGGTTTGGCTCTATCCCTTTAAGACTGGTCCCGAGCTGCTTAAGAGTGGAGTATGGAGGTTTGGCTCTATCCCTTTAAGACTGGTCCTTGAGCTGCTTAGGAGTGGAGTATCGAGGTTTGGCTCTATCCCTTTAAGACTGGTCCCGAGCTGCTTAAAGGAGTGGAGTATGGAGGTTTGGCTCTATCCCTTTAAGACTGGTCCTCGAGCTGCTTAGGAGTGGAGTATGGAGCTTTGGCTCTATCCCTTTAAGACTGGTCCTGAGCTGCTTAAGAGTGGAGTATGGAGGTTTGGCTCTATCCCTTTAAGACTGGTCCTGAGCTGCTTAAGAGTGGAGTATGGAGCTTTGGCTCTATCCCTTTAAGACTGGTCCTGAGCTGCTTAGGAGTGGAGTATGGAAGTTTGGCTCTATCCCTTTAAGAGTTACACAACAAAACCTAGAGATAGTCATAACAATAACTGTTTGCAGAAACAACATGTTGCGGTCCCTATTATTATATGTAATATATATATATATATATATATATATATATATATATATATATATTTTATATTATATATTATTATTTATATTTACAGCGCCCAGTGAAGGTGCACCTGTTTTCTAGGCGGGGAAAGTGGGCTTTACATTTATAGAGATACATAGAGATAAATGAGTCTGTAACACAAGATAATGTGGCATCAGAGACCGCCATTCGGTAACTGTTAAACGCGTTACTATACTTTCATTCTGGGGTTGGATGAGCACAGCATTGTCATAACTCAGGACTAGTTTAAAGTTAAAGAGGAATAACATACAGGAATTTCACTTTCCTGTGTGTTGTTCCTCTCGGGGGGCATCCTGAATTGGGATTCCTCGCTGTATGTACCCCCCCACGTTGCCCCATACACTCACCTTCCTTTTGCTCCCACGGCACAGACTCGGGCGAGAGACAGAGCATTGATTGGCTGAGCAGAGCGATCATCCAACAGCGCGCTCGCTTTCACTCGGCTCCGCCAATGGCTAAGCCACCGAGTGCACCGCCATCTGCATCCCCCACTCACCTTCTAGCTGTGGCGTGCCCAGGCCTCCACCACACTTATTCCGGCCTCTGGCACGCCAAAATATGTTGGAGGCCCCAGATACAGTATTTATTTCCTTTAAAATAGTCCAGCCAAATAACTGATTGGTGGTTGTCTGCCACCCGCCCACTTACTGGAACATCAGATCGTGTCCCTTGTGTCACCCTTGTGCGGGTGCGTGCTGCTTTGCCATTCTGGGTGGGGGGCAGTGTAGTCGCCCGGCTGGTCCAGCAGAAAACAGTTCCCTGCATTGAGCTGCCAGCGGCTGTGCTCGGTGGCTTATGTGCAGTGACAGCTCTGCACCCATCACTGTAGCATTACTGACAGCGTCTTTGCTGCTCTAGACTCTCCGTCCTGCCCTGTGGTGGCTTTGGCTGAGGGTTGGAAAAAACAAAAAAAAGACTTGCCCAGGCTCTCCCCCACTGCCGCCAATAACTTTTATAGCTGGCCCAGTCAGACCAAAGACTGAAAAGCCTCCTGGACCAGACCATAACCCAAAGGTTGGTGGAGGCCCCGGGGCACGAGCCCCTTGCGCCCCCCTCATAATCCGTCCGTGGGCATGCCTGTGCGGCCTATTCAGAAAAGTTGTGTGCACGCACAGCTACAGGTAGAGCTAGAGGTAGGCAGGGATGTGGCCGCAGCGCAGAGACCCAGCGAGGGCTCTGGGAGAAGGTGACTGAAAAACAAGCTTGGCTGGATATTTCTTGATGCCGGGTGCATAAGTGACCCCGCCCCTCCCGCCATCCTGCATATTTATATGGATTTTTATCATTGGCCCATTTTCTGCGATAGTGCTCCTTTAAAGTGGACCAACACCCAGGGGGGATCGGCCCGGAAATCTATAAGATTCCCGGACCGATCAGATCCCTCCCCGCGGGGCATCCGAAATCGGGATGTCCCGCGGGGAGGAACCCCCCAGGAGGCCCACAATCCTCACCTTACCGGCGATCCAACGGCGCATGCGCGAGACGCGGCCGCGTCTCTCGCTTCCCTCTAGCAGGGCGCGCTCCCGCGCCGGCCGTTTTGTGAATGGCCGGCGCAGGAGCGCTCCCTGTTAGAGGGAAGCGAGAGACGCAGCCAATGACAGCGCTCTGGTATGCGCGTCCAAGCGGCTTTGGACGCGCATACCAGAGCTGCTCTGAGCGCTGTCATTGGCTGGACGAGGTCACGTGGGAGCGGGGAGAGGTGAGTTTTTGCGGCGATCGGGGGGGTTTCAGACAGCGGGGCACCCCCGATCGGGGTGCCCCACCTAAGTGGACCAACACCCAGGGTAGTCAAAATCCTGGGTGTTGGTCCACTTTAAGTGATTACCTTTTGCTTAATGAATACATATTGAAATAAGTAAATGGACTCTGTTTATTGATTGATGAATTTTAATCTGGTTATTGTAGAAACTCGTTTGGATATGTAGAGAATGGAGTAGGACCAGACTCCAGAGACACACACACAAAGGGAAAAGGGTCGTTGTAGAGGGGGAAAATGTGGAGCTCTGCTACAGCATCAACACTGTGCTGCAGGAAATGGAGGAGAGGCGCATAGGACAGACTTTAGATCAGCGCCTTGCTGCCTTATTATTGCCTAGACTGTCCCTTTAAAATCTATGTCTTCTAACAAGTGTACCTGTTTAAATTTAAAACAAGCAATACTGAGTAGACCAAAACGTACCCTGGAGTCTATGAGACCCCAGAGCAGGCATACTCGCTCCCCCTGGAGCACCCTGATCGGGGGTGCCACACTGTGTCAAATCCCCCAGGTCACCGAAATCTCACCTTCGTCCCCGGTCCAACAGCGGCCGCATCCCTCTTATCTTGTGCCTGTGCCAAGCATTTGTGAATGGCCAGCGCGGGCATGCTCCCTGTTAAAGGGTAGCGGGCTGCCAGCGCGCTCGGATCCGCTCACATTCGACAAGCTCCTGGACGAAGGTGCTCGATCACCAGTGCGTTGCGTCGTTGGACCAGTGCGTTGCGTCTTTGGACCGGTAAGACATTAGATCAGGCATCCTGGGGGGTTTCACACGGGGGGGAAAGGGGGGGGGGGAACTAAAACCCAGGATAGTCAAAATCCTGGGTTTTGGTCCACTTTAAAGGCCACACACAAGTCATAGTGTTCTATACTGAGATCAAACCCCCTCCCCCCCAAACAATCTATGCACCAGAGCCATCAAACTATGAGGTATCTTCCCTATTAGCCATCCATAATAAATCAGACTAAATGGTTAGACTTCAATGGATCTCTCGCTCTCTCTCTCTCTCTCTATATATATATATATATATATATATATATATATATATATATATGATACTAAATGGCTAGACTTCAATGGAACTCATGAGTATATATATATATATATATATATATATATATATATATATGATACTAAATGGCTAGACTTCAATGGAACACATGAATATATATATATATATATATATATATATATATATGATACTAAATGGCTAGACTTCAATGGAACTCATGAATATATATATATATATAGTGGTAAGGTGCAAGGTGCCGTCATTGACGGTAGGTATGTGGCACCAAGGTACCTGGCCTTGGTGCAGTAAAGCTGTGTCGTTTTTTCCAGCACCAGCTGCTAATGGCAGTCTGCTGCTAAAATGTTAGTATAGCTGAAAGGCTAACCCGGGACGGCTTTACTGGGATGGAGTAGAGCAGGGTGGGACTCCATCCCCTACCCAGGTCCGGGATTTGCGGGCCGCATAAATAGCCTGGGGAGTCAGCTGTGCACTGGCTGTGTCTAGAACTCACTTGTGGAGTGAGACTCTGTGTGCCTGGCAGGAAGCTCTTATACAGGCTATTTCATGTGGACCCGAGGTGGATTCAGCTGCAAGTGTGCAAGCTTGGACAAAAACTAAGAAAGGCTGTTGCCTGTCTGATGCAATAATATGGCATTTTTCCTGAAAAGGTGATGTAACCTAAAAAGGATATTTTATGTTATGGACTTTATGTGTGAATAAACACGGACTTTACTTTGAACTTTTCGCCTCTGAGCCTCTATACTGCTAACATCCTGCTGTCTACCAGAGCTGACCCTCACAATATATATATATATATATATATATAATACTAAATGGCTAGGCTTCTATGGAACTCATGAATATGTGTATATATATATATAGACACGTGGTTTTTCTTTCTTCATTCCTTAATGGAGTCACAATACTCACCACCTATCCACAGAAAGGAAGTAATAACTATTTTTATTTTGGAGACGCTCCGGGTTGCTGTCCCCAGGAGGGATGCAGAATATGTGTTAGAGACTTTGTTTGACATTGTTTTAGAGAAACGCCATCGCTCTGCAAGGGGCTGCATCACCATCTAGTGGCCATTTAGGGGCATTGCAGCTGGGGGGGGGTTTGCACTCAGCTCATAGACCACAACTCAAAGCTATGACATCACTGTGATGCTTCTCTGGTCCAGCCCAACTCCAGGTTTAAAAATAAATGCTGTCACGGGGCACTGTTACAGGGTCGCGTCTCACCTTCCAATCTCTCTCCCTCTTTAACGCAACAACCTCTGTTAAAGCAGAATAAAAGCTGGGATAATTTCCTGGGATTTGTTTCTTGTCCCCTGGGCATCCCAATTGGGAATGCCCCACTGCATACCCCCCAAGTGTCCCTGATATGGAGGGACTGTCCCTCTTTGGAGTCCATGTCCCTCCTTATTCTCATTTGTCCCTCTTTGAGGTGTAACATGCAAATCTGCAGCAATAAAGTATTCATTTGCCTATTTAAAGTGTTTATATTGTTGTAGCTGCTACGCTCTATCTCCTATCCATCCCTCAATGAGGGGGCGTGGCCTAATTTAACAAATGTCCCTCTTTCCCACCCTGAAAAGTCGGTAGGTATGCCGCCTTGTGAAACCCTCCAGATCGGCCAGGAAATCTCACCTTCTGTGTGCGGCTGCATCCCCAGCAGGGGGCGCACTCTTGCCCCCAACCTATCTGAATAGCTGGGGGCGAACTCACAGCGCGGGGAGGGGGGGTTCACACAGCAAGGAATCCCGTTTTGCCCCGAACAAAGGCCAGTGGCCAGCCCTGGAATCAGGCAATTTTGACTACCCTGGGTGTTGGTCAGCCAGATGAACTTACCCTTCCCCGGTCATATAGCGATTGTGCAGCCAATCAGCGTGCTCAGCTCCATTTGGCCCTTTCAGCTATGAATTGGCTAAGGCCTGGCTAAAGTTATAGTGTAGAGCGGCCGCTGCCCGCACATGCGCCATTAGGTCAGGTAGGTTTTACTGGGGTTTCGGAGGGGTTCACACATATTTTGTTATTAAAGCGGACCTTCACCCTGAATAAGAGCCTATCTTATATGTTTCCCACACCCTGTACATACACATTGCCCACATTAAAAATCATCCTACCTGCATCTACTAAACCTTTAAACATCCAAGATGGCAGCTCATGGAGCCTCAGGCTGCCTGCAAACAGGAAGTGTCTTCTGGGATTGCTGATCTTTCCCTGACCCCAGCTCTGCTCTGTCTGTGCAAAGCACAACTATAACCCCGCCCCCTGCACTTTATCCCACTCTCCTCTCCTCAGTATGTGATGCTTCTGAGGTAAGATGGCGGCCCTCATATCCTAGAGTCCTAAACAGAGTTGCAGCCCAGTGGGGGAAAGAATAATAAGTAAGTGACTAAAAACATGAAATATATTAATTTTAGATGCTGGGGAATAATTTTTTAAGGGTTTGGGCTTTTCATTAAATCATGATGAAGGTCCGGTTTAACGCCATTATCAGAGCCAATCAGAGCCGGGTGTCGTACATATTAATGCTCGGCAATGGGGGGCGAGGGTGGGGAGTACACCTCAGCCTCTATCTGAACGGCTGGGCACAGGGGTGACCTTCAGCCCAGAGATGCCGGGGATGTGCCCACCAATCTTTACATGGAAGAGGGCAGGTTTACACACATACATTTGGGATGCCCCAGGGGAAGGCCAGCAGCCGGCCGTGTTGGGTTTTGTTCTGCTTTAATGTCTAAATCGAGCTTAGCACAGTGAAAGGAAGAGGAGGCTGGGGAGAGAACAACACACAGGAATTTCTCTTTCCGGGTGTTGTTCCCCTTCGGGATGCCCTGTTGTGTGTATCCCCCAGATCACTGTAAAAACTCACCTTCCTCTAGTTCCCATGGCGCAAGCCCGGCCAAAGCCAAGAGCACTGATTGGTTGCTGAGCCAATCAGTGCACTCGATGTCACTCGGCTCCCTCGTCTAAGCAGCTGGAATGGCAAAGCAGCCGAGCAAAGCTGGCCACATCCCCTGCTCAGCTTCTAGCTGTGGTGTGCTCTCCGGGGGAAGGTGAGTGGAACAGCCGATTTGGGGGGGGGGGGGTTAATGCAGCAAGGCATCTTAATTCGGGATGCCTTAAAGCGGACCTTCACTCTGAATAAGAGCCTATCTTATATGTTTCCCCCACACTGTACATACAGATTGCTCACATTAAAAATCATCCTACCTGCATCTACTGCATGTTATGAGCCTTTAAACATCCAAGATGGCGGCTTATGGAAGCCGCCATTTTATCAGGCAGCCTGCAAACAGGAAGTGCCTGCAAACAGGAAGTGACTGTGCTGCTCTGCATTCTGGGACTGCTGACCTTTCCCTGACCCCAGCTCTGCTCTGTCTGAGCAAAGCACAGCTATAACATGCCCCCCTGTACCTTATCCCACTCTCCTCTCCTCAGTAAGTGTGATGCTTCTGAGTCAAGATGGCGGCGCCCGTATCCTAAATTCCTGAACAGAGTTGCAGCCCAGTGGGAGAAAGAATAATAAGTTAGTGACAAAAATGTTAAATATATTAATTTTAGATGCTGGGGAATCGTTTTTTAAGAGTTTGGGCTTTTCATTAAATCATGGTGAAGGTCCGGTTTAAGGAGTTAAACTTTAAAGTGGACCCTTGCCCCCGGGGCACCCAAACCAAGGATGCCCTGCTGTGTGAAACCCCCCAGGTCACCCAATTTGACTTACCCTTCCCTGGTCCTGCGGCGCATGCGCTGCCACTCGTGCAATCAGCGCGCTTGGATCCGCTCCTGCCACTTCATCTAATAGCTTGTCTAAGGCGAGTGGATCCGAGTGCGCTGGTGGCGCATCCCCCTCTAACAGGGAGCGTGCCCGCTCCGGCCATTCACAAATGGGACAGGGATAGTGGGGATGCGGCCGCTGCTCGTGCATGCACTGTTAGACTGGGAAAGAAGATGAGTTTCCAGGCGACCTGGGGGTTTCACACAGAAGGGCATCCCGATTCTGGATGCCCTGGAGGGGGGGGAATCTAGTAAGTAATTTATAAGATTCCAGGGCATGGGATTCCCACCACGATCAGCTCGGGAATCTATAAGATTCCCAAGACGATCGATTCCCCCCCCCCCCCCAGAGCATCCAAAATCAGGATGCCCCGCTATGTAAAACCCCCCAGGTCGCCCCACACACTTACCTTGTTTCCTAGTCCAACAGTGCATGCGCAAGCTGCATCCCCGTTATCCCTCTAGCAGGGGCCAGGCATTTGTGAATGGCCGACGTGGACACGCTCCCTGTTATAGGGAAGCGAATGATGCGGCTGCCAGCGCGCTCAGAGCCGCGGCCTTAGACGAAGGCTTAAATGTCGTGACATCAGCGGCTCAGAGCGCACTGATTGGACTAGCGCCGCGCATGGGCCGTAGGACCGGGGAGAGGTGAGTTCAGTCAGGCGATTTGGGGGGGGGTTTAACACAGCAGGGCATCCCAATTCTGGATGCCCCGGGGGAGGAAATCTAGCGGCCCTGGAATCGCTGTTGGGGCGTGGATTTTAGTCCACTTTACTTGTTCCCAAATGTTCCCTTGCCTGATGCCACCTTGTGGCCAGGAAATAGAATGCTCAGTGCTCCACTTGTTATTATTGGCCTGTATTAGCTTGCAATTTTGCCCATTGTTCCTTTGTATGGTTTTGTATCTTTTGTATACTTGTGCACTTTGTACATATTGTACAGGAATCTTACAGCCCCACATTTAAATCCCTTTTATGATAAACTCCTTTTATGTATTTACACAAAAAAAATCTTTTTCCAGCGGTGATGATGAATAAAAGCTTCCGGCCGCTTGGGAGGTTAATGGAGGCGTGTGAGGCCTGTGGAGCAGCAAGTGCTAATAACGCAGATGATATCGCCATCCCCAGAGCGCTCGACTGGCAGCCTGGCGTCTGGAAGGTCACAGCAGGGGTCCCGCTGCATGGACGGAGAGACAAGCGCAGGGGGAATGGGAAAATGATGGCTGTTAGGCGGAGGCGCGCACTTCCTGCAGGTAGAGGCCTCTCATTTTCAATGAAGAGACCTGAAATGAAGATGAAGTGAAGTGATGGCAATAAAAAATACCATTTTGTGAATACTCACCAGTAAAATGGGTATTATAAGTATGTCACACCCAGAGATGTAAAGGAAAAAAAGAGAGCCCCTCCCAGTCCATAAATACCTGGGACCCCCCACTCATCACCCAGTATAAAGATAGCAGTAAGATAAAGGGACCAGGAAGAGCCAAATATAAGTCATAACAACGCAAAGTTCACCATATAAAGGATCCAGAATACAAAAGGCCAGGGTGAAGCGGGGTGTGTGACATACTTATAATACCCATTTTACAGGTGAGTATTCACAAAATGGTATTATTTAGTATTCTAAGTATGTCACACACCCCACTTCAAAACATTCATTACATGTGGGACATCCAATAGCAGTGTCCATAAAGGGCGGGGATCCAAACAAGGCAATAAAGCACAACTTAAACCACTGCAGCGTGCAGAACTTTGCGGCCAAAATCAGCATCCGCTGAGGCCCGCACATCAACCTTGTAAAATTTGGAATAAGTATGAACGGAAGACCAAGTAGCAGCCTTACAAACTTATTCAACAGAAGCCTGGTGCTGAAAAGCCCAGGACGCCCCAACAGCACGAGTAGAATGAGCAGTAACACAAAAAGGGGGTACCTTCCCCTTGGCAGAATAGGCCCCAACAACGGCCTGATGAATCCATTTACTAATGGAAGACTTGGCGGGCGCCAAACCTTTCCTGGGCCCGGAGGGCACCACAAAAAAAGCATCCGTCTTACGAAAGGAAGAAGTAACCACCAAATAGTACTTCACACAGCGAACCACATCAATGGTTCGCTGTGTGAAGGCAAAACCCTCTCCTTGTCATTGCTGGGCTTAGGACACAAGGAGGGCAGAACAATGTCCTGATTAAGATGAAAGGCAGAAACCACCTTAGGAAGGATATCCGGCTTGAATCGGAAAACAACCTTGTCCTGGTGCCTCTCAAAGTAAGGAGCCTTAATGGACAAAGTCGCCAACTCCGATACACGCCGAACAGAAGTGATGGCAACCAAAAACGCAACCTTCTGCGTAAGCGAAGACAATGCAATATCATGCAAAGGCTCAAAAGGAGGACCCTGAAGAGCAGAAAGAACCAAATTCAAATCCCAAACTGGGAGCAAAGGCTTCCTAGGAGGCCGCACATGCGTAACCCCCTGGAAAAAAAGTCTTAACCAAAGGATGAAGAGCAAAAGACCTTTGAAAGAAAACCGCCTGTGCAGAAACCTGCCCTTTCAGTGTACTAAGCTGGAGCCCCAAGTCCAGACCATGTTGCAGAAACTCCAAAATCCTAGGGATAGAAAACACCCTGCAAGGCAAGGCCCTAACCTCACACCAATCAATATAAGACCTCCAAGTCCTATAGTAGATGGTAGAGGAAGACCGCTTCCTAGCGCAAACAAGAGTCTGAATCACAGCATCGGAAAGACCTTCCTCCTTCAAGATGGAGGTTTCAGCAGCCACGCCGTCAAAGCCAGCGTTGGTAAATTGGGGTAAAGTAGTTGACCCTGGGTGAGCAGATCCAGCAGCAGGGGCAGAGCGAACTGATCCGCTGCCAACCTTACCACGTCTGTGAACCAAACCTGTCTTGGCCACTTTGGAGCCACCAGGATTGCTGACGCGCCCTCTAGGGCCAGCTTGCGCATCACTTTGCCCACCATGGGAAACGGAGGGAACAGGTACAGAAACCCCAGATCCCTCCAGTTCAGAGACATCGCATCCACTGCCAGAGCCAGCGGATCCCGCGAGAGAGACAAAAATGCCGGAAGCTTGTGATTGTGCCGAGAAGCAAAGAGGTCCACCTCCGGAGTCCCCCACCTGAGGCAAATCGAGTGAAACACCTTGGGGCTCAGAGACCATTCCCCCCCGGCGAGATGAGAACCTGCTCAGAGACAGACATTGCGGGAGATGGGTCGCCCCCCCCCCCCCCCCCCCTAAGGAGAAGGGCATCCGGAGAGGGGAGAAAACCACCAGGGTGGAAAGCCAAGGGACAGGGCATCCCAAAACCGGGGTCACCAACCCGGTTAACCGCCTACCCTTTAGTATAGGGTCTCACGGTGGAGCATTAGCTCCTAAGCACCTAGGGTGCCATTCTACCCTCACCCGGACCAGCAGCCTAGGCTGGGAGGCAGGGTAAATCGAAAAGGGATCCGGGCGGAAATAGACAAAATAACGGTCCGGGGACCATCCCGGCTACCTGAAATCCCCCTGTGCAAGGAGGAGACATCATCTTCTGACTTGCTCGCCGTCTGCAGAGATGAAAGACTGGGTAATGAGTGGGAGGTCCCAGGTATTTATGGACCGGGAGGGGCTCTCTTTTTTCCTTTACATCTCTGCAAGATCGCCATCTACAGGTCAGTATAACCCACATGTAATGAATGTTTTGAAGCGGGGTGTGTGACATACTTAGAATATAAAGGTTCGCTCCCACAGCAGCCAGTCAGATCCAGGTGTCTGCACATCACTCACACTGACAGCTCCAGGAAGGAGGATTGGTAATTCCTATGTCACCTGACTAAATAGCAGCCATGCATCTGGGGATGACGTCTGATTGGAGGACTGGAGCACCTTGGGCCCCCCAGAGAGAATGATTCTTAGGGCCCAACAGAGGATCTTTTCCTTGACCAAGCAATAAATATTACAGAAAAGAAAGAACTCAGGCCAGCTCCAAGATAAGAAAGTGACCAAAACCCAGGATTTTAACTATCCTGGGTTTTGGTCTTTGCCTCCCGGGGCACCCCAATTGGGGGTTCCCCGATGTGTGAAACCCCACAGGTCGCCCAAACAAACTCACCTCTTCTCAGTCCTAAGACACATGTGTGTCCGCTTGTCCCCTCAGATCTCCTCGAGCGCCTTTGTCCATGAGCTTGTCTAATACGAGCGGATCCGAGCGCGCTGACAACCGCATCCCCGCTACATTTACAAATGCCTGGCGTGGGTACGTGCCCTGCTAAAGGGATAGCGGTGATGTGGCCGCTACTTGCGCATGGGCTGTTGGATTGGAAAAGGTGAGTCTATGGGCGACCCGGGGGGTTTCACACAGTGGGGCATCCAAATTCTGGATGCCCCAGGGGAGGGAATCAATCAGCCTATCTCCATGGGTTTTGGTCCACTTTAATGTGGGCCCTTGGACAATAGAATCCCAGTGGGTGTGTTATAATACTCCATACATGGTGACAAAGTTCTGTGTATGGCGAATGCTGCCAAAAAAATAGAAATAAAATAATAATGGAAGGAATGACAAAGTATAGAAGGAATGGCAGAAAAAAAGAAACAGAAATTACCAAAAAATAAGAAAGCAAAGAGAGCGAAAAAATGAATGACAAAAAAAGAATAGATGGCAAAAAAACAAATATAAAAAATAAAAGAAACAAAGAAAGAACAAAAGCATAGGATGATTGACAGAAACACAGAAAAAGAATGAATGCACAGCGGAAACATAGAAAGAATAAAAGGATTGACAGAAAAAATAAAGCAGGAAAGAGACAGAAGGAATGGGAGAAAAAAGGAAGAAAAGATGGGAGGAAAGAAAGAATAAACGAATGACAGAAAAAAGAAAGAAAGAGAAGGAATGACAGGAAAAATAATAGGAGGAAATAAGAAAGAAATAAAGAATGAAAAGGAATGACAGCGTGAACAGATGAAAGAAAAAAATCAAATAATAGAATGGAAAGAAAGGAAAAGAATAGAAGGAATTAAAGACAGAATAGAAACATTGACAGAAATAGATGGAAAAAAGAAAGAAACAGAAAGAAAAGGAATGGCAGAAAGGACAGATGACAGAAAGAAACAGCAATTAGATGGAAATAAATACAAATAATAGAAGGAAATAATAAAATAATAGAAGGCCTGACAGAAAGGAAGGCTCTCCCAATGTCCAATCTGCCCCTGGCTGACATTCCTTAGTCCTGTTAACTGTGTGGCCCTAAGTCCTGAGGGGCTTCCCAGGGTAGAGGGAATGAGGTGGGCCCTCCCAAGGTGCAGGGGCCCTGGCAGCTGCCCGAGTAAGCCCCGTGCTGACGCCTGCCCTGCAGAGAACACCCAGGCAATACTGAAGCACAGTCCTAGTCTTTGATCTCTTGTGCTGCCCCGATAGTGGCCCCGGGTTAGTGCCTGGGGCCCACCAGAGCAGTCAGACAGCAGTCCTGCCTGGACTGGGGCACTGAATTCAAGGGGGAGAAAAAGGGGTTTTGTTCTGCAGGCAAAGGTAATTGTTACACCATTGTGTCGGGCTACATTTGGCTGTTTTCCATTTTTTTAATTGAAGAAGAAATGACAGAGATATCGGAGTTTGCAGGTTCACCTCGTGATTTTTCTTCTGCAAAAAGTGGCCCTTGGATCAGTGATTAGGCATAATAATCAGCAATGTGATGAATCTGCAGGAGGAGGTGGAGGGAGGAGCAGGAGGAGGGAGGGACCAGCAATCCTGTCCCGCTCTGCTGAGCTGATTGGGGGACGGGATGAAAAAGAGAATGTCATTGGCTGAACCTCGATATCTTGGCCATTTCTGCTTCAATTTAAAGTGGACCAACACCCAGGATTTTGACTATCCTGGGTTTTGGTCCACTTCGGTGGGGCACCCCGATCGGGGGTGCCCCGCTGTGTGAAACCCCCCCCGAAAACTCACCTCACCCCGCTCCCACATGACCGCTGCAGGCAATCCCTGCCGCCTCCCGCGCGTCTCTCTTACAGGGAGCGCACCCGCGCCGGCCATTCACAAACGGCCGGCGCGGGAGCGCGCCCTGCTAGAGGGACGCGCGGGAGGCGGCGGACGCGCATGCGCCACTGGAACGTGGAAAAGGTAGGATTGTGGGCTTCCTGGGGGGTTTCACCCCGCGGGACATCCTGATTTCGGATGCCCCGTGGGGAGGGATCTGATCGGCCCGGGAATCTATAAGATCCCCCCCTGGGTGGCTTACTCGCTCCCCCCACGGCATCCGGAATCGGGATGCCCACTGTGTGAAAACCCCCCAGGTCGCCCAAAAACTTTGTTTTTGGTCCAACGGTGCATGTGTGAGCAGCGGCCGCATCCCTTTAGCAGGACACACTCCCTGTTAGCGGGGGATGCGGCCGCCAGCGCGCTCAGATCCGCTCATATTAGACTAGTTCCTGGACGAAGGGGATCCAAGCGTGCTGGTTGGCCAAGCAGCCGTGCATGTGCCGTTGGACCGGGTAGAGGTGAGTTTGATCAGGCGACCTGGGGGGTGTCACACAGCAGGGCATCCCTGATCGGGGTGCAAGGACCAAAACCCAAGATAGTCAAAATCCTAGGTTTTGGTCCGCTTTAAAAATGGAAAACAGTTTAGGAAAGTGCCAAATATAGCCCGACGCTATGGTGTAACAATTACCTGCTGTAGCAGTAACATTTTGCTACCTGCATTATGCATTTATGGCTGGGGTTCTTCTATAAAGCACAGGCATGTGCGTTACATCTTATGTCCGCCATCTAGTGACCAACTATAAAAGTGTACCAATCTGTACCAATGAGGATACGCCTGGGCACCAAGGCCATTGCGTATAAGGAGGGCACCTGTATTCATTCATCCTGTTTGAGGCACATGGTAAATCAGTAGTGGTAGTGGTGGTGGTAGTGGTTCCGGCCATATACAAAACCCCATATTGGGCTCTGTCATGGAGAGGGGGTACCACCTGCTGCTATAGTAGAGGCACAGCATGGCGCATATCGGAATGGGACAGCAGCAGCACCATAGAGACCCTCTTGTGGGGTTTCCATATAACTGATCAGCACATTAGCAGGGCAGTATCTAGACAAATTAGTGCTCAGAAAAATCTGCCCCTCCTCACCTATCCTATAGTGCTGCTGCTGCCCCATACAGGTATGTGCCATGCTGGGCCTTTCCCTTAGCAGCAAGCAGGGCCCCCTCCCCATGACTGAGCCCAATATGGGGGAATGAGGCATCTCTTATGGCCTGCATCACTAACAGTGACCCTGACTCATCTGTAGAAAACAGGATGGATTGGATAAAGGTGCCCCCCAATGATCTTGGGGCCCAGGGCGATCACCCTGCTCACCCTCTCCTACAAACAGCCCTGCATGCTAGTAAAGTGTTTTGATACAGAAGGTATAATGCTCATTTCTATTTTTAATAAGGCCTCTGAGGAAGTCAGCAGACATCGACGAAACGCGACTATAATGCTACAAAGTCCTCGTAAGTGTTTAGCAGAAAAAGAACCTCAAAAATAAGAGTGGGATCCACACTGCCAGGGGCACCTGAAGTGGTGTGGGGTTACACAACCAAGGCCTCTGCTTTCCATAGGGAATAGACAAGCATATTGCATATTGTCTGAAGGCGAGGAAAGGGTTAATAGCAGGGCTGTCCCACTCTGCACAGCCCGGGCCCAAATCAATTGTGTAAATAGTCTGAAATGTTGAGAGCTACTGGCCGTCTTTTCAGAAAAGGAAACCAACCGCTTAGAGTGGACCTATCAACTGGACTAGTGACCCTGGGACATGTCAATATGGGATGCTGCACCATGTGACCCCTCCCCCGCAATCACCCACAGATTGCCCATTGGGCATTAATATGCATGGCATAAAGTGCTGAGCCCATGAGATCCCCCGCATGCACCATGGGACAGTCGGGAGAGTATGCTTATCGGATGACCTTGGTGTAGGGGGCCCTGGCCTTGTGAGCTTACAAGATAGAGCTGGGGTTGTCAGGGCCTCGCTATGGCTGTACCCCAATATCTTCTGCCTTATAAATGCAAAACCGCCCCAAAACTATTTCTATACACTCATGTGCATTTCACTCACTAGACAAATGGCTGCTTTGTGCTTCAGGTGACTGGCAGCCCCTACGCATCCCCCTCCCCCAGGTGGTACCGGGCATCATTAGGGAATAGGAAGTGGCCAAAACCCACCCTGGAGTCTATGAGACTCCAGGACAGGCTTACTTGCTCCCCCCAGGACACCCCGATGGGGGGTGGCTGCTGTGTGAAACCCCCCAGGTCGCCCGAAAACTCACCTTTGTTCCTGGTCCAACGGCGCATGAGCGAGCAGTGGCTGCATCCGCGCTATCCCTTTAGTAGGGTATGTGTCCGTGCCAGGCATTTGTGAATGGCCGGCGTTAAAGGGTAGCAGGGGGTGCAGCCACCAGTGTGCTCGGATGCGCTCGCATTAAACAAGCTCCTGGATGAAGAGGCTCAAGAGGATCCAAGTGTGCTGACTGGACGAGCGGCCGCACATGCGCCATAGGACCAGGAAGAGGTGAGTTTGTTCGGGTGACCTGGGGGGTTTCACACAGCGGTCAGTGTGCCCCGGGGGCAAGTACCAAAACCCAGGAATCTAAAAGATTCCGGAACTAGCCACTGGCCTTCCCCCAGGGCATCTCAAATTGGGAGGCCCCATTGTGTGAATGGTATTCACTCACCTTTTCTGGTCTAATGGCGCATGTGCGGGCTTCCATCCCAAGCCATTTGCTGTGCCTGTGTAACCCAGAAAATGGAGAGCGGCACATCCTCTGCATTCTCAGGCTGTGCTGGGGACGTGACCGATATCGTTCCCCATTGAAGCCTAACAGAGCCATTTGCTGAATGTCGTAGTCACTGCAAACAGCTCTGACTGGATGAGAGCCTGCACATGCGCCATTGGATAGCGTAGAGGTGGGTTGCACTGGATGATCTGGGTAGTTTCACACAGCGGGGCATCCCAATTTGGGGTATGGAACAAAACCAGAGATCCCGGGTTTTGTTTCACTTTAAAGAGGACCAGCCACCTATAGTGCCGGCCTTGGAGTCCAAAATACTCCAGAGCCGACCGATAAAACTCCCCTGAATCGGGATGCCCCCATCGTGTAAACGCCCGCAGTCACCTATCCGGGGTCCCCTGCGGCTGGGCACACATAGTCTGGGGGCAGGCAGGAGCATGCAGACCGCAGGGAGACCAGGGATGTGGCCACCTCCGCTTCTCTATGCTTTATCCCGGGCATTAGTATGCATAGCATACAGTGCTGATTGGACAAAAGCCCGCGCATGCACCGTGGGAATGGTCAAAAGGTACGTTTAAAGGGCGATCTGGGGAGGTCACAAAGCCGGATATCCCAGTTTGGGATGCCCCAGGAAAGTGGACCAAAACGCGGGACAGTCAAAATCATAGGTTTTGGTTCACTTTAAAAGGTTGAGGTCCACTGATCTCGAGGATTCAGGCCTCGAAGTTTCACTGTCTTGGGTTTTTCTTCCTCCAGCTGGGGGCATCCCGCACTGGGATTTACAACTGTGTGTATCTCCCATAATCTCACATTTTCCTTGTTCCCGCGTGCACATGCCAAAGCGTAACAAAGCAGGGCATCCCAAATCAGGATGCCTCACAAAGAGGTAAACCAGCATCGTAGGAGTTTTATAGACTCTGGGGGGGGGGGGGGGGGAGTACAGTCGCAGGCTCAGCAACCAATCACTGGATTTCGCCAGGGGGCTGCAGCGAAAGGTGGGATTTCTCCTGTTGAACGCCATTAATGCGCATGGGGGCATTGGGAGCAGGGATGCCCCCTGCGCCCGGAACCTATGTTCTAGTTTAAAGTGGAACAAAACCCAGGATTTTGACCATCCTGGGTTTTGGTCCTTTCCCCAGGGCACCCCGATAAGGATGCCCCACTCTGTGAAATCCCCAGATCTCCGAAATCAACTCACCTCTTCCCGATCCTACGGCACATGCGCGGCCGCTTGTCCAATCAGCGCGCTCGGATCCGCTGACATCACGTTGTCTAATCCTTCATCTAAGGCCAGTGGCTCCATACACTTACCTTCTTTCCCGGTCCAACGGCGCATGCGCAAGTCGCATCCCCCGCTACCTTATAACAGGGAGCGTGCCCACGCCAGCCATTCACAGAAACCGGGAATAGGGAGCGCTCCCGGCCTATTTGAATGGCTGCCAGAGATGCTGTGGATGCGACCCGCAGAGGGTTTCACACAGAAGGGCACTTCTGTTTTGGGATGCCCCCGGGAAGACCAGCAGCCGGCCCAGGGTTTTGTTCCCACCTTAGTTTGCAGGGCCCCAATTAACACATTAGTCACAGACATCCTCCCTGGGGTCCCCCACACACTGTATCTGCACTGTTCTCATATCATTATAATGTCACCTTTCTGTCCCACCAGCCTATGATGCCGCTATATGGACTAACAGGAGAATGGTGCGCCACTGCTCGGGGGAGTTATATAGTATACAGGGTGCATGAGGTTATATAGTATACAGGGTGCAGGGGGGTATATAGTATACAGGGTGCAGGGGGTTATATAGTATACAGGGTGCAGGGGGTTATATAGTATACAGGGTGCAGGGGGTTATATAGTATACAGGGTGCAGGGGGTTATATAGTATACAGGGTGCAGGGGGTTATAAAGTATACAGGGTGCATTAGGTTATATAGTATACAGGGTGCAGGGGGTTATATAGTATACAGCAGTGGTCCCCAACCTTTTTTTCACCATGGACCGGTTCAGGATTTGGTAATTTTACCGCGCACGGTGGGACACTGGGGGAGGGGGGGGCTGACTGGGGGCGGTGCAGCGGCATTGATTGTTAATATTGTATTGATTCAATCATTTTAATGTTAACGTATTTAAACATGCCTTCGAAATAAAATACAGTTACAGAAAAAAATGTATGGGACAGAGATGGAAAAAGAGAGATTGGATGGGATAGGACAGAGCTAGGAAAAGAGAGATGGGATGGGACAGAGCTAGGAAAAGAGAGATGGGATGGGGATAGAGATGAGATGGGGCAGAGCTGGGAATAGAGAGATGGGATGGGACAGAGCTGGGAATAGAGAGATGGGACAGAGCTGGGAATAGAGAGATGGGAGAGAGATGGGACAGAGCTGGGAAAAGAGAGATGGGATGGGACAGAGCTGGGAATAGAGAGATGGGATGGGACAGAGCTGGGAATAGAGAGATGGGACAGAGCTGGGAATAGAGAGATGGGACAGAGCTGGGAAAAGAGAGATGGGATGGGACAGAGCTGGGAAAAGAGAGATGGGATGGGACAGAGCTAGGAAAAGAGAGATGGGATGGGGATAGAGATGAGATGGGGCAGAGCTGGGAATAGAGAGATGGGATGGGAAAGAGCTGGGAATAGAGAGATGGGACAGAGCTGGGAAAAGAGAGATGGGATGGGACAGAGCTGGGAAAAGAGAGATGGGATGGGACAGAGCTGGGAATAGAGAGATGGGATGGGACAGAGCTGGGAATAGAGAGATGGGACAGAGCTGGGAATAGAGAGATGGGACAGAGCTGGGAAAAGAGAGATGGGATGGGACAGAGCTGGGAAAAGAGAGATGGGACAGAGCTGGGAGAAGAGAGATGGGATGGGACAGAGCTGGGAATAGAGATGGGATGGGACAGAGCTGGGAATAGAGAGATGGGATGGGACAGAGCTGGGAAAAGAGAGATGGGATGGGACAGAGCTGGGAAAAGAGAGATGGGATGGGGCAGAGCAGGGAAAAGAGAGATGGGACAGAGCTGGGAATAGAGAGATGGGATGGGACAGAGCTGGGAAAAGAGATGGGATGGGACAGAGCTGGGAAAAGAGATGGGATGGGACAGAGCTGGGAAAAGAGAGATGGGATGAGGCAGAGCTGGGAGAAGAGAGATGGGATGAGGCAGAGCTGGGAAAAGAGAGATGGGATGGGACAGAGCTGGGAAAAGAGAGATGGGATGAGGCAGAGCTGTGAGAAGAGAGATGGGATGGGACAGAGCTGGGAAAAGAGAGATGGGATGGGACAGAGCTGGGAATAGAGAGATGGGATGGGACAGAGCTGGGAAAATAGAGATGGGATGGGACAGAGCTGGGAAAAGAGAGATGGGATGAGGCAGAGCTGGGAAAAGAGAGATGGGACAGAGCTGGGAATAGAGAGATGGGATGGGACAGAGCTGGGAAAAGAGAGATGGGATGAGGCAGAGCTGGGAGAAGAGAGATGGGATGGGACAGAGCTGGGAAAAGAGAGATGGGATGAGGCAGAGCTGGGAGAAGAGAGATGGGATGGGACAGAGCTGGGAAAAGAGAGATGGGATGGGACAGAGCTGGGAATAGAGAGATGGGATGGGACAGAGCTGGGAAAAGAGAGATGGGATGGGACAGAGCTGGGAAAAGAGAGATGGGATGGGGCAGAGCAGGGAAAAGAGAGATGGGATGGGACAGAGCTAGGAAAAGAGAGATGGGATGGGGATAGAGATGAGATGGGGCAGAGCTGGGAATAGAGAGATGGGATGGGACAGAGCTGGGAATAGAGAGATGGGACAGAGCTGGGAATAGAGAGATGGGACAGAGCTGGGAAAAGAGAGATGGGATGGGACAGAGCTGGGAATAGAGAGATGGGACAGAGCTGGGAATAGAGAGATGGGACAGAGCTGGGAAAAGAGAGATGGGATGGGACAGAGCTGGGAAAAGAGAGATGGGACAGAGCTGGGAGAAGAGAGATGGGATGGGACAGAGCTGGGAATAGAGATGGGATGGGACAGAGCTGGGAATAGAGAGATGGGATGGGACAGAGCTGGGAAAAGAGAGATGGGATGGGACAGAGCTGGGAAAAGAGAGATGGGATGGGGCAGAGCAGGGAAAAGAGAGATGGGACAGAGCTGGGAATAGAGAGATGGGATGGGACAGAGCTGGGAAAAGAGATGGGATGGGAAAGAGCTGGGAAAAGAGAGATGGGATGAGGCAGAGCTGGGAGAAGAGAGATGGGATGAGGCAGAGCTGGGAAAAGAGAGATGGGATGGGACAGAGCTGGGAAAAGAGAGATGGGATGAGGCAGAGCAGGGAGAAGAGAGATGGGATGGGACAGAGCTGGGAAAAGAGAGATGGGATGGGACAGAGCTGGGAAAATAGAGATGGGATGGGACAGAGCTGGGAAAAGAGAGATGGGATGAGGCAGAGCTGGGAAAAGAGAGATGGGATGGGGCAGAGCAGGGAAAAGAGAGATGGGACAGAGCTGGGAATAGAGAGATGGGATGGGACAGAGCTGGGAAAAGAGAGATGGGATGAGGCAGAGCTGGGAGAAGAGAGATGGGATGGGACAGAGCTGGGAAAAGAGAGATGGGATGAGGCAGAGCTGGGAGAAGAGAGATGGGATGGGACAGAGCTGGGAAAAGAGAGATGGGATGGGACAGAGCTGGGAATAGAGAGATGGGATGGAACAGAGCTGGGAAAAGAGAGATGGGATGGGACAGAGCTGGGAAAAGAGAGATGGGATGGGGCAGAGCAGGGAAAAGAGAGATGGGATGGGACAGAGCTGGGAAAAGAGAGATGGGATGGGACAGAGCTGGGAATAGAGAGATGGGACAGAGCTGGGAATAGAGAGATGGGATGGGACAGAGCTGGGAAAATAGAGATGGGATGGGACAGAGCTGGGAATAGAGAGATGGGACAGAGCTGGGAATAGAGAGATGGGACAGAGCTGGGAAAAGAGAGATGGGATGGGACAGAGCTGGGAATAGAGAGATGGGATGGGACAGAGCTGGGAATAGAGAGATGGGATGGGACAGAGCTGGGAAAAGAGAGATGGGATGGGACAGAGCTGGGAGAAGAGAGATGGGATGGGGCAGAGCTGGGAAAATAGAGAGATGGGATGGGGCAGAGCTGGGAATAGAGAGATGGGATGGGACAGAGCTGGGAAAAGAGAGATGGGATGGGACAGAGCTGGGAAAAGAGAGATGGGTTGGGACAGAGCTGGGAAAAGAGAGATGGGATGGGACAGAGCTGGGAATAGAGAGATGGGATGGGACAGAGCTGGGAATAGAGAGATGGGACAGAGCTGGGAAAAGAGAGGTGGGATGGGGCAGAGCTGGGAAAAGAGAGATGGGATGGGACAGAGCTGGGAAAAGAGAGATGGGATGGGACAGAGCTGGGAAAAGAGAGATGGGATGGGACAGAGCTGGGAATAGAGAGATGGGATGGGACAGAGCTGGGAATAGAGAGATGGGATGGGACAGAGCTGGGAATAGAGAGATGGGACAGAGCTGGGAAAAGCAAGATGGGATGGGGCAGAGCTGGGAAAATAGAGAGATGGGGTGGGGCAGAGCTGGGAATAGAGAGATGGGATGGGACAGAGCTGGGAAAAGAGAGATGGGATGGGACAGAGCTGGGAAAAGAGAGATGGGTTGGGACAGAGCTGGGAAAAGAGAGATGGGATGGGACAGAGCTGGGAATAGAGAGATGGGATGGGACAGAGCTGGGAATAGAGAGATGGGACAGAGCTGGGAAAAGAGAGATGGGATGGGGCAGAGCTGGGAAAATAGAGAGATGGGATGGGACAGAGCTGGGAATAGAGAGATGGGATGGGACAGAGCTGGGAAAAGAGAGATGGGATGGGGCAGAGCTGGGAATAGAGAGATGGGATGGGACAGAGCTGGGAAAAGAGAGATGGGATGGGACAGAGCTGGGAAAAGACAGATGGGATGGGGCAGAGCTGGGAATAGAGAGATGGGATGGGACAGAGCTGGGAAAAGAGAGATGGGAGGGGGCAGAGCTGGGAATAGAGAGATGGGATGGGACAGAGCTGGGAAAAGAGAGATGGGATGGGACAGAGCTGGGAGAAGAGAGATGGGATGGGGCAGAGCTGGGAAAATAGAGATGGGATGGGACAGAGCTGGGAATAGAGAGATGGGATGGGACAGAGCTGGGAGAAGAGAGATGGGATGGGGCAGAGCTGGGAAAATAGAGATGGGATGGGACAGAGCTGGGAATAGAGAGATGGGATGGGACAGAGCTGGGAAAAGAGAGATGGGATGGGACAGAGCTGGGAAAAGAGAGATGGGATGGGACAGAGCTGGGAGAAGAGAGATGGGATGGGACAGAGCTGGGAAAAGAGAGATGGCATGGGACAGAGCTGGGAAAAAAGAGAGATGGGATGGGACAGAGCTGGGAGAAGAGAGATGGGATGGGACAGAGCTGGGAAAAGAGAGATGGCATGGGACAGAGCTGGGAAAAGAGAGATGGGATGGGACAGAGCTGGGAAAAGAGAGATGGGATGGGGCAGAGCTGGGAAAAGAGAGATGGGATGGGACAGAGCTGGGAAAAGAGAGATGGGATGGGACAGAGCTGGGAAAAGAGAGATGGGATGGGGCAGAGCTGGGAAAAGAGAGATGGGATGGGACAGAGCTGGGAAAAGAGAGATGGGATGGGACAGAGCTGGGAATAGAGAGATGGGATGGGACAGAGCTGGGAAAAGAGAGATGGGATGGGACAGAGCTGGGAAAATAGAGATGGGATGGGACAGAGCTGGGAATAGAGAGATGGGATGGGACAGAGCTGGGAATAGAGAGATGGGACAGAGCTGGGAAAAGAGAGATGGGATGGGGCAGAGCTGGGAAAAGAGAGATGGGATGGGACAGAGCTGGGAAAAGAGAGATGGGATGGGACAGAGCTGGGAAAAGAGAGATGGGATGGGACAGAGCTGGGAAAAGAGAGATGGGATGGGACAGAGCTGGGAATAGAGAGATGGGATGGGACAGAGCTGGGAATAGAGAGATGGGATGGGACAGAGCTGGGAATAGAGAGATGGGACAGAGCTGGGAAAAGAAAGATGGGATGGGGCAGAGCTGGAAAAATAGAGAGATGGGATGGGGCAGAGCTGGGAATAGAGAGATGGGATGGGACAGAGCTGGGAAAAGAGAGATGGGATGGGACAGAGCTGGGAAAAGAGAGATGGGTTGGGACAGAGCTGGGAAAAGAGAGATGGGATGGGACAGAGCTGGGAATAGAGAGATGGGATGGGACAGAGCTGGGAATAGAGAGATGGGACAGAGCTGGGAAAAGAGAGATGGGATGGGGCAGAGCTGGGAAAAGAGAGATGGGATGAGACAGAGCTGGGAAAAGAGAGATGGGATGGGACAGAGCTGGGAAAAGAGAGATGGGATGGGACAGAGCTGGGAATAGAGAGATGGGATGGGACAGAGCTGGGAATAGAGAGATGGGATGGGACAGAGCTGGGAATAGAGAGATGGGACAGAGCTGGGAAAAGAAAGATGGGATGGGGCAGAGCTGGGAAAATAGAGAGATGGGATGGGGCAGAGCTGGGAATAGAGAGATGGGATGGGACAGAGCTGGGAAAAGAGAGATGGGTTGGGACAGAGCTGGGAAAAGAGAGATGGGATGGGACAGAGCTGGGAAAAGAGAGATGGGATGGGACAGAGCTGGGAATAGAGAGATGGGACAGAGCTGGGAAAAGAGAGATGGGATGGGGCAGAGCTGGGAAAATAGAGAGATGGGATGGGGCAGAGCTGGGAATAGAGAGATGGGATGGGACAGAGCTGGGAAAAGAGAGATGGGACAGAGCTGGGAAAAGAGAGATGGGATGGGGCAGAGCTGGGAATAGAGAGATGGGACAGAGCTGGGAGAAGAGAGATGGGATGGGACAGAGCTGGGAGAAAAGAGATGGGATGGGACAGAGCTGGGAAAAGAGAGATGGGATGGGACAGAGCTGGGAAAAAAGAGATGGCATGGGACAGAGCTGGGAAAAGAGAGATGGGATGGGGCAGAGCTGGGAAAACAGAGATGGGATGGGACAGAGCTGGGAAAAGAGAGATGGGATGGGACAGAGCTGGGAAAAGAGAGATGGGATGGGACAGAGCTGGGAAAAGAGAGATGGGATGGGGCAGAGCTGGGAAAAGAGAGATGGGATGGGACAGAGCTGGGAAAAGAGAGATGGGATGGGACAGAGCTGGGAAAAGAGAGATGGGATGGGACAGAGCTGGGAATAGAGAGATGGGATGGGACAGAGCTGGGAAAAGAGAGATGGGATGGGACAGAGCTGGGAATAGAGAGATGGGATGGGGCAGAGCTGGGAATAGAGAGATGGGATGGGACAGAGCTGGGAAAAGAGAGATGGGATGGGACAGAGCTGGGAAAAGAGAGATGGGATGGGGCAGAGCTGGGAAAATAGAGATGGGATGGGACAGAGCTGGGAATAGAGAGATGGGATGGGACAGAGCTGGGAAAAGAGAGATGGGATGGGACAGAGCTGGGAAAAGAGAGATGGGATGGGACAGAGCTGGGAAAAGAGAGATGGGATGGGACAGAGCTGGGAGAAGCGAGATGGGATGGGACAGAGCTGGGAAAAGAGAGATGGGATGGGGCAGAGCTGGGAAAAGAGAGATGGGATGGGACAGAGCTGGGAAAAGAGAGATGGGATGGGGCAGAGCTGGGAAAAGAGAGATGGGATGGGACAGAGCTGGGAAAAGAGAGATGGGATGGGACAGAGCTGGGAAAAGAGAGATGGGATGGGACAGAGCTGGGAAATAAAAGATGGAATGGGACAGAGCTGGGAAAAGAGAGATGGGATGGGACAGAGCTGGGAAAAGAGAGATGAGATGGGACAGAGCTGGGAGAAGAGAGATGGGATGGGACAGAGCTGGGAAAAGAGAGATGGGATGGGACAGAGCTGGGAAAAGAGAGATGGCATGGGACAGAGCTGGGAAAAGAGAGATGGGATGGGACAGAGCTGGGAAAAGAGAGATGGGATGGGACAGAGCTGGGAAAAGAGAGATGGGATGGGACAGAGCTGGGAAAAGAGAGATGGGATGGGACAGAGCTGGGAAAAGAGAGATGGGATGGGGCAGAGCTGGGAAAAGAGAGATGGGATGGGACAGAGCTGGGAAAAGAGAGATGGGATGGGACAGAGCTGGGAATAGAGAGATGGGATGGGACAGAGCTGGGAAAAGAGAGATGGGATGGGACAGAGCTGGGAGAAGAGAGATGGGATGGGACATAACTGGGAAAAGAGAGATGGGATGGGGCAGAGCTGGGAATAGAGAGGTGGGATGGGACAGAGCTGGGAAAAGAGAGATGGGATGGGACAGAGCTGGGAAAAGAGAGATGGGATGGGGCAGAGCTGGGAAAAGAGAGATGGGATGGGGCAGAGCTGGGAAAATAGAGATGGGATGGGACAGAGCTGGGAAAAGAGAGATGGGATGGGACAGAGCTGGGAAAATAGAGATGGGATGGGACAGAGCTGGGAATAGAGAGATGGGATGGGGCAGAGCTGGGAAAATAGAGATGGGATGGGACAGAGCTGGGAATAGAGAGATGGGATGGGACAGAGCTGGGAAAATAGAGATGGGATGGGACAGAGCTGGGAATAGAGAGATGGGATGGGGCAGAGCTGGGAAAATAGAGATGGGATGGGACAGAGCTGGGAAAATAGAGATGGGATGGGACAGAGCTGGGAATAGAGAGATGGGATGGGACAGAGCTGGGAAAAGAGAGATGGGATGGGACAGAGCTGGGAGAAGAGAGATGGGATGGGACAGAGCTGGGAAAAGAGAGATGGGATGGGGCAGAGCTGGGAAAAGAGAGATGGGATGGGACAGAGCTGGGAAAAGAGAGATGGGATGGGACAGAGCTGGGAAAAGAGAGATGGGATGGGACAGAGCTGGGAAAAGAGAGATGAGATGGGACAGAGCTGGGAGAAGAGAGATGGGATGGGACAGAGCTGGGAAAAGAGAGATGGGATGGGACAGAGCTGGGAAAAGAGAGATGGGATGGGACAGAGCTGGGAAAAGAGAGATGGCATGGGACAGAGCTGGGAAAAGAGAGATGGGATGGGACAGAGCTGGGAAAAGAGAGATGGGATGGGACAGAGCTGGGAAAAGAGAGATGGGATGGGACAGAGCTGGGAAAAGAGAGATGGGATGGGGCAGAGCTGGGAAAAGAGAGATGGGATGGGACAGAGCTGGGAAAAGAGAGATGGGATGGGACAGAGCTGGGAATAGAGAGATGGGATGGGACAGAGCTGGGAAAAGAGAGATGGGATGGGACAGAGCTGGGAGAAGAGAGATGGGATGGGACATAACTGGGAAAAGAGAGATGGGATGGGGCAGAGCTGGGAATAGAGAGGTGGGATGGGACAGAGCTGGGAAAAGAGAGATGGGATGGGACAGAGCTGGGAAAAGAGAGATGGGATGGGGCAGAGCTGGGAAAAGAGAGATGGGATGGGGCAGAGCTGGGAAAATAGAGATGGGATGGGACAAAGCTGGGAAAAGAGAGATGGGATGGGACAGAGCTGGGAAAATAGAGATGGGATGGGACAGAGCTGGGAATAGAGAGATGGGATGGGGCAGAGCTGGGAAAATAGAGATGGGATGGGACAGAGCTGGGAATAGAGAGATGGGATGGGACAGAGCTGGGAAAAGAGAGATGAAATGGGGCAGAGCTGGGAATAAAGAGATGGGATGGGACAGAGCTGGGAAAAGAGAGATGGGATGGGGCAGAGCTGGGAAAATAGAGATGGGATGGGACAGAGCTGGGAATAGAGAGATGGGATGGGGCAGAGCTGGGAAAAGAGAGATGAAATGGGGCAGAGCTGGGAATAAAGAGATGGGATGGGACAGAGCTGGGAAAAGAGAGATGGGATGGGGCAGAGCTGGGAAAAGAGAGATGGGATGGGGCAGAGCTGGAAAAATAGAGATGGGATGGGACAGAGCTGGGAATAGAGAGATGGGATGGGACAGAGCTGGGAAAAGAGAGATGGGATGGGGCAGAGCTGGGAATAGAGAGATGGGATGGGACAGAGCTGGGAAAAGAGAGATGGAATGGGGCAGAGCTGGGAAAAGAGAGATGGGATGGGACAGAGCTGGGAATAGAGAGATGGGATGGGACAGAGCTGGGAATAGAGAGATGGGATGGGACAGAGCTGGGAAAATAGAGATGGGATGGGACAGAGCTGGGAATAGAGAGATGGGATGGGGCAGAGCTGGGAAAATAGAGATGGGATGGGACAGAGCTGGGAAAATAGAGATGGGATGGGACAGAGCTGGGAATAGAGAGATGGGATGGGACAGAGCTGGGAAAAGAGAGATGGGATGGGACAGAGCTGGGAGAAGAGAGATGGGATGGGACAGAGCTGGGAAAAGAGAGATGGGATGGGGCAGAGCTGGGAAAAGAGAGATGGGATGGGACAGAGCTGGGAAAAGAGAGATGGGATGGGACAGAGCTGGGAAAAGAGAGATGGGATGGGACAGAGCTGGGAAAAGAGAGATGAGATGGGACAGAGCTGGGAGAAGAGAGATGGGATGGGACAGAGCTGGGAAAAGAGAGATGGGATGGGACAGAGCTGGGAAAAGAGAGATGGGATGGGACAGAGCTGGGAAAAGAGAGATGGCATGGGACAGAGCTGGGAAAAGAGAGATGGGATGGGACAGAGCTGGGAAAAGAGAGATGGGATGGGACAGAGCTGGGAAAAGAGAGATGGGATGGGACAGAGCTGGGAAAAGAGAGATGGGATGGGGCAGAGCTGGGAAAAGAGAGATGGGATGGGACAGAGCTGGGAAAAGAGAGATGGGATGGGACAGAGCTGGGAATAGAGAGATGGGATGGGACAGAGCTGGGAAAAGAGAGATGGGATGGGACAGAGCTGGGAGAAGAGAGATGGGATGGGACATAACTGGGAAAAGAGAGATGGGATGGGGCAGAGCTGGGAATAGAGAGGTGGGATGGGACAGAGCTGGGAAAAGAGAGATGGGATGGGACAGAGCTGGGAAAAGAGAGATGGGATGGGGCAGAGCTGGGAAAAGAGAGATGGGATGGGGCAGAGCTGGGAAAATAGAGATGGGATGGGACAAAGCTGGGAAAAGAGAGATGGGATGGGACAGAGCTGGGAAAATAGAGATGGGATGGGACAGAGCTGGGAATAGAGAGATGGGATGGGGCAGAGCTGGGAAAATAGAGATGGGATGGGACAGAGCTGGGAATAGAGAGATGGGATGGGACAGAGCTGGGAAAAGAGAGATGAAATGGGGCAGAGCTGGGAATAAAGAGATGGGATGGGACAGAGCTGGGAAAAGAGAGATGGGATGGGGCAGAGCTGGGAAAATAGAGATGGGATGGGACAGAGCTGGGAATAGAGAGATGGGATGGGGCAGAGCTGGGAAAAGAGAGATGAAATGGGGCAGAGCTGGGAATAAAGAGATGGGATGGGACAGAGCTGGGAAAAGAGAGATGGGATGGGGCAGAGCTGGGAAAAGAGAGATGGGATGGGGCAGAGCTGGAAAAATAGAGATGGGATGGGACAGAGCTGGGAATAGAGAGATGGGATGGGACAGAGCTGGGAAAAGAGAGATGGGATGGGGCAGAGCTGGGAATAGAGAGATGGGATGGGACAGAGCTGGGAAAAGAGAGATGGAATGGGGCAGAGCTGGGAAAAGAGAGATGGGATGGGACAGAGCTGGGAATAGAGAGATGGGATGGGACAGAGCTGGGAATAGAGAGATGGGATGGGACAGAGCTGGGAATATAGAGATGGGATGGGACAGAGCTGGGAAAAGAGAGATGGGATGGGACAGAGCTGGGAAAAGAGAGATGGGATGGGACAGAGCTGGGAAAAGAGAGATGGGATGGGACAGAGCTGGGAATAGAGAGATGGGATGGGACAGAGCTGGGAATAGAGAGATGGGATGGGACAGAGCTGGGAATAGAGAGATGGGACAGAGCTGGGAAAAGAGAGATGGGATGGGGCAGAGCTGGGAAAAGAGAGATGGGATGGGACAGAGCTGGGAAAAGAGAGATGGGATGGGACAGAGCTGGGAAAAGAGAGATGGGATGGGACAGAGCTGGGAAAAGAGAGATGGGATGGGACAGAGCTGGGAATAGAGAGATGGGATGGGACAGAGCTGGGAATAGAGAGATGGGATGGGACAGAGCTGGGAATAGAGAGATGGGACAGAGCTGGGAAAAGAAAGATGGGATGGGGCAGAGCTGGAAAAATAGAGAGATGGGATGGGGCAGAGCTGGGAATAGAGAGATGGGATGGGACAGAGCTGGGAAAAGAGAGATGGGATGGGACAGAGCTGGGAAAAGAGAGATGGGTTGGGACAGAGCTGGGAAAAGAGAGATGGGATGGGACAGAGCTGGGAATAGAGAGATGGGATGGGACAGAGCTGGGAATAGAGAGATGGGACAGAGCTGGGAAAAGAGAGATGGGATGGGGCAGAGCTGGGAAAAGAGAGATGGGATGAGACAGAGCTGGGAAAAGAGAGATGGGATGGGACAGAGCTGGGAAAAGAGAGATGGGATGGGACAGAGCTGGGAATAGAGAGATGGGATGGGACAGAGCTGGGAATAGAGAGATGGGATGGGACAGAGCTGGGAATAGAGAGATGGGACAGAGCTGGGAAAAGAAAGATGGGATGGGGCAGAGCTGGGAAAATAGAGAGATGGGATGGGGCAGAGCTGGGAATAGAGAGATGGGATGGGACAGAGCTGGGAAAAGAGAGATGGGTTGGGACAGAGCTGGGAAAAGAGAGATGGGATGGGACAGAGCTGGGAAAAGAGAGATGGGATGGGACAGAGCTGGGAATAGAGAGATGGGACAGAGCTGGGAAAAGAGAGATGGGATGGGGCAGAGCTGGGAAAATAGAGAGATGGGATGGGGCAGAGCTGGGAATAGAGAGATGGGATGGGACAGAGCTGGGAAAAGAGAGATGGGACAGAGCTGGGAAAAGAGAGATGGGATGGGGCAGAGCTGGGAATAGAGAGATGGGACAGAGCTGGGAGAAGAGAGATGGGATGGGACAGAGCTGGGAGAAAAGAGATGGGATGGGACAGAGCTGGGAAAAGAGAGATGGGATGGGACAGAGCTGGGAAAAAAGAGATGGCATGGGACAGAGCTGGGAAAAGAGAGATGGGATGGGGCAGAGCTGGGAAAACAGAGATGGGATGGGACAGAGCTGGGAAAAGAGAGATGGGATGGGACAGAGCTGGGAAAAGAGAGATGGGATGGGACAGAGCTGGGAAAAGAGAGATGGGATGGGGCAGAGCTGGGAAAAGAGAGATGGGATGGGACAGAGCTGGGAAAAGAGAGATGGGATGGGACAGAGCTGGGAAAAGAGAGATGGGATGGGACAGAGCTGGGAATAGAGAGATGGGATGGGACAGAGCTGGGAAAAGAGAGATGGGATGGGACAGAGCTGGGAATAGAGAGATGGGATGGGGCAGAGCTGGGAATAGAGAGATGGGATGGGACAGAGCTGGGAAAAGAGAGATGGGATGGGACAGAGCTGGGAAAAGAGAGATGGGATGGGGCAGAGCTGGGAAAATAGAGATGGGATGGGACAGAGCTGGGAATAGAGAGATGGGATGGGACAGAGCTGGGAAAAGAGAGATGGGATGGGACAGAGCTGGGAAAAGAGAGATGGGATGGGACAGAGCTGGGAAAAGAGAGATGGGATGGGACAGAGCTGGGAGAAGCGAGATGGGATGGGACAGAGCTGGGAAAAGAGAGATGGGATGGGGCAGAGCTGGGAAAAGAGAGATGGGATGGGACAGAGCTGGGAAAAGAGAGATGGGATGGGGCAGAGCTGGGAAAAGAGAGATGGGATGGGACAGAGCTGGGAAAAGAGAGATGGGATGGGACAGAGCTGGGAAAAGAGAGATGGGATGGGACAGAGCTGGGAAATAAAAGATGGAATGGGACAGAGCTGGGAAAAGAGAGATGGGATGGGACAGAGCTGGGAAAAGAGAGATGAGATGGGACAGAGCTGGGAGAAGAGAGATGGGATGGGACAGAGCTGGGAAAAGAGAGATGGGATGGGACAGAGCTGGGAAAAGAGAGATGGCATGGGACAGAGCTGGGAAAAGAGAGATGGGATGGGACAGAGCTGGGAAAAGAGAGATGGGATGGGACAGAGCTGGGAAAAGAGAGATGGGATGGGACAGAGCTGGGAAAAGAGAGATGGGATGGGACAGAGCTGGGAAAAGAGAGATGGGATGGGGCAGAGCTGGGAAAAGAGAGATGGGATGGGACAGAGCTGGGAAAAGAGAGATGGGATGGGACAGAGCTGGGAATAGAGAGATGGGATGGGACAGAGCTGGGAAAAGAGAGATGGGATGGGACAGAGCTGGGAGAAGAGAGATGGGATGGGACATAACTGGGAAAAGAGAGATGGGATGGGGCAGAGCTGGGAATAGAGAGGTGGGATGGGACAGAGCTGGGAAAAGAGAGATGGGATGGGACAGAGCTGGGAAAAGAGAGATGGGATGGGGCAGAGCTGGGAAAAGAGAGATGGGATGGGGCAGAGCTGGGAAAATAGAGATGGGATGGGACAGAGCTGGGAAAAGAGAGATGGGATGGGACAGAGCTGGGAAAATAGAGATGGGATGGGACAGAGCTGGGAATAGAGAGATGGGATGGGGCAGAGCTGGGAAAATAGAGATGGGATGGGACAGAGCTGGGAATAGAGAGATGGGATGGGACAGAGCTGGGAAAATAGAGATGGGATGGGACAGAGCTGGGAATAGAGAGATGGGATGGGGCAGAGCTGGGAAAATAGAGATGGGATGGGACAGAGCTGGGAAAATAGAGATGGGATGGGACAGAGCTGGGAATAGAGAGATGGGATGGGACAGAGCTGGGAAAAGAGAGATGGGATGGGACAGAGCTGGGAGAAGAGAGATGGGATGGGACAGAGCTGGGAAAAGAGAGATGGGATGGGGCAGAGCTGGGAAAAGAGAGATGGGATGGGACAGAGCTGGGAAAAGAGAGATGGGATGGGACAGAGCTGGGAAAAGAGAGATGGGATGGGACAGAGCTGGGAAAAGAGAGATGAGATGGGACAGAGCTGGGAGAAGAGAGATGGGATGGGACAGAGCTGGGAAAAGAGAGATGGGATGGGACAGAGCTGGGAAAAGAGAGATGGGATGGGACAGAGCTGGGAAAAGAGAGATGGCATGGGACAGAGCTGGGAAAAGAGAGATGGGATGGGACAGAGCTGGGAAAAGAGAGATGGGATGGGACAGAGCTGGGAAAAGAGAGATGGGATGGGACAGAGCTGGGAAAAGAGAGATGGGATGGGGCAGAGCTGGGAAAAGAGAGATGGGATGGGACAGAGCTGGGAAAAGAGAGATGGGATGGGACAGAGCTGGGAATAGAGAGATGGGATGGGACAGAGCTGGGAAAAGAGAGATGGGATGGGACAGAGCTGGGAGAAGAGAGATGGGATGGGACATAACTGGGAAAAGAGAGATGGGATGGGGCAGAGCTGGGAATAGAGAGGTGGGATGGGACAGAGCTGGGAAAAGAGAGATGGGATGGGACAGAGCTGGGAAAAGAGAGATGGGATGGGGCAGAGCTGGGAAAAGAGAGATGGGATGGGGCAGAGCTGGGAAAATAGAGATGGGATGGGACAAAGCTGGGAAAAGAGAGATGGGATGGGACAGAGCTGGGAAAATAGAGATGGGATGGGACAGAGCTGGGAATAGAGAGATGGGATGGGGCAGAGCTGGGAAAATAGAGATGGGATGGGACAGAGCTGGGAATAGAGAGATGGGATGGGACAGAGCTGGGAAAAGAGAGATGAAATGGGGCAGAGCTGGGAATAAAGAGATGGGATGGGACAGAGCTGGGAAAAGAGAGATGGGATGGGGCAGAGCTGGGAAAATAGAGATGGGATGGGACAGAGCTGGGAATAGAGAGATGGGATGGGGCAGAGCTGGGAAAAGAGAGATGAAATGGGGCAGAGCTGGGAATAAAGAGATGGGATGGGACAGAGCTGGGAAAAGAGAGATGGGATGGGGCAGAGCTGGGAAAAGAGAGATGGGATGGGGCAGAGCTGGAAAAATAGAGATGGGATGGGACAGAGCTGGGAATAGAGAGATGGGATGGGACAGAGCTGGGAAAAGAGAGATGGGATGGGGCAGAGCTGGGAATAGAGAGATGGGATGGGACAGAGCTGGGAAAAGAGAGATGGAATGGGGCAGAGCTGGGAAAAGAGAGATGGGATGGGACAGAGCTGGGAATAGAGAGATGGGATGGGACAGAGCTGGGAATAGAGAGATGGGATGGGACAGAGCTGGGAATATAGAGATGGGATGGGACAGAGCTGGGAAAAGAGAGATGGGATGGGACAGAGCTGGGAAAAGAGAGATGGGATGGGACAGAGCTGGGAAAAGAGAGATGGGATGGGACAGAGCTGGGAAAAGAGAGATGGGATGGGACAGAGCTGCGAAAAGAGAGATGGGATGGGACAGAGCTGGGAAAAGAGAGATGGGATGGGACAGAGCTGGGAATAGAGAGATGGGACAGAGCTGGGAAAAGAGAGATGGGATGGGGCAGAGCTGGGAAAAGAGAGATGGGATGGGACAGAGCTGGGAAAAGAGAGATGGGATGGGGCAGAGCTGGGAAAATAGAGATGGGATGGGACAGAGCTGGGCATAGAGAGATGGGATGGGACAGAGCTGGGAATAGAGAGATGGGACAGAGCTGGGAAAAGAGAGATGAAATGGGGCAGAGCTGGGAATAAAGAGATGGGATGGGACAGAGCTGGGAAAAGAGAGATGGGATGGGGCAGAGCTGGGAAAAGAGAGATGGGATGGGGCAGAGCTGGAAAAATAGAGATGGGATGGGGCAGAGCTGGGAAAAGAGATATGGGATGGGACAGAGCTGGGAATAGAGAGATGGGATGGGGCAGAGCTGGGAATAGAGACATGGGATGGGACAGAGCTGGGAAAAGAGAGATGGGATGGGGCAGAGCTGGGAATAGAGAGATGGGATGGGACAGAGCTGGGAAAAGAGAGATGGAATGGGGCAGAGCTGGGAAAAGAGAGATGGGATGGGACAGAGCTTGGAATAGAGAGATGGGATGGGACAGAGCTGGGAATAGAGAGATGGGATGGGACAGAGCTGGGAATAGAGAGATGGGATGGGACAGAGCTGGGAAAAGAGAGATGGGATGGGACAGAGCTGGGAAAAGAGAGATGGGATGGGACAGAGCTGGGAAAAGAGAGATGGGATGGGACAGAGCTGGGAAAAGAGAGATGGGATGGGACAGAGCTGGGAAAAGAGAGATGGGATGGGACAGAGCTGGGAAAAGAGAGATGGGATGGGACAGAGCTGGGAAAAGAGAGATGGGATGGGACAGAGCTGGGAAAATAGAGATGGGATGGGGCAGAGCTGGGAAAAGAGAGATGGGATGGGGCAGAGCTGGGAAAAGAGAGATGGGATGGGGCAGAGCTGGGAATAGAGAGATGGGATGGGACAGAGCTGGGAAAAGAGAGATGGGATGGGACAGAGCTGGGAAAATAGAGATGGGATGGAACAGAGCTGGGAAAAGAGAGATGGGATGGGACAGAGCTGGGAGAAGAGAGATGGGATGGGACAGAGCTGGGAATAGAGAGATGGGATGGGGCAGAGCTGGGAAAAGAGAGATGGGATGGGACAGAGCTGGGAATAGAGAGATGGGATGGGGCAGAGCTGGGAAAAGAGAGATGGGATGGGGCAGAGCTGGGAATAGAGAGCTGGGATGGGGCAGAGCTGGGAAAAGAGAGATGGGATGGGACAGCGCTGGGAAAAGAGAGATGGGATGGGACAGAGCTGGGAATAGAGAGATGGGATGGGGCAGAGCTGGGAAAAGAGAGATGGGATGGGACAGAGCTGGGAAAAGAGAGATGGGATGGGACAGAGCTGGGAAAAGAGAGATGGGATGGAACAGAGCTGGGAAAAGAGAGATGGGATGGGGCAGAGCTGGGAAAAGAGAGATGGGATGGGACAGCGCTGGGAAAAGAGAGATGGGATGGGACAGAGCTGGGAATAGAGAGATGGGATGGGACAGAGCTGGGAAAAGAGAGATGGGATGGGACAGAGCTGGGAATAGAGAGATGGGATGGGGCAGAGCTGGGAAAAGAGAGATGGGACGGGACAGAGCTGGGAAAAGAGAGATGGGATGGGACAGAGCTGGGAATAGAGAGATGGGATGGGACACAGCTGGGAATAGAGAGATGGGATGGGGCAGAGCTGGGAATAGAGAGATGGGATGGGACAGAGCTGGGAATAGAGAGATGGGATGGGACAGAGCTGGGAATAGAGAGATGGGATGGGACCGAGCTGGGAATAAAGAGATGGGATGGGACAGAGCTGGGAATAGAGAGATGGGATGGGACAGAGCTGGGAATAGAGAGATGGGATGGGACCGAGCTGGGAATAAAGAGATGGGATGGGACAGAGCTGGGAATAGAGAGATGGGATGGGGCAGAGCTGGGAAAAGAGAGATGGGATGGGACAGAGTTGGGAAAAGAGAGATGGGATGGGACAGAGCTGGGAATAAAGAGATGGGATGGGACAGAGTTGGGAATAGAGAGATGGGATGGGACAGAGCTGGGAAAGAGAGATGGGATGGGACAGAGCTGGGAAAAGAGAGATGGGATGGGACAGAGCTGGGAATAGAGAGATGGGATGGGACAGAGCTGGGAAAGAGAGATGGGATGGGACAGAGCTGGGAATAGAGAGATGGGACAGAGCTGGGAAAAGAGAGATGGGATGGGACAGAGCTGGGAATAGAGAGATGGGATGGGACAGAGCTGGGAATAGAGAGATGGGACAGAGCTGGGAAAAGAGAGATGGGATGGGACAGAGCTGGGAAAAGAGAGATGGGATGGGACAGAGCTGGGATAATAGAGAGATGGGATGGGACAGAGTTGGGAAAAGAGAGATGGGATGGGACAGAGCTGGGAAAAGAGAGATGGGATGGGACAGAGCTGGGAATAAAGAGATGGGATGGGACAGAGCTGGGAAAAGAGAGATGGGATGGGACAGAGCTGGGAATAGAGAGATGGGATGGGACAGAGCTGGGAAAAGAGAGATGGGATGGGACAGAGTTGGGAAAAGAGAGATGGGATGGGACAGAGCTGGGAATAAAGAGATGGGATGGGACGGAGCTGGGAAAAGAGAGATGGGATGGGGCAGAGCTGGGAAAAGAGAGATGGGATTGGACAGAGCTGGGAAAAGAGAGATGGGATGGGACAGAGCTGGGAAAAGAGAGATGGGATGGAACAGAGCTGGGAAAAGAGAGATGGGATGGGGCAGAGCTGGGAAAAGAGAGATGGGATGGGACAGCGCTGGGAAAAGAGAGATGGGATGGGACAGAGCTGGGAATAGAGAGATGGGATGGGACAGAGCTGGGAAAAGAGAGATGGGATGGGACAGAGCTGGGAATAGAGAGATGGGATGGGGCAGAGCTGGGAAAAGAGAGATGGGACGGGACAGAGCTGGGAAAAGAGAGATGGGATGGGACAGAGCTGGGAATAGAGAGATGGGATGGGACACAGCTGGGAATAGAGAGATGGGATGGGGCAGAGCTGGGAATAGAGAGATGGGATGGGACAGAGCTGGGAATAGAGAGATGGGATGGGACAGAGCTGGGAATAGAGAGATGGGATGGGACCGAGCTGGGAATAAAGAGATGGGATGGGACAGAGCTGGGAATAGAGAGATGGGATGGGACAGAGCTGGGAATAGAGAGATGGGATGGGACCGAGCTGGGAATAAAGAGATGGGATGGGACAGAGCTGGGAATAGAGAGATGGGATGGGGCAGAGCTGGGAAAAGAGAGATGGGATGGGACAGAGTTGGGAAAAGAGAGATGGGATGGGACAGAGCTGGGAATAAAGAGATGGGATGGGACAGAGTTGGGAATAGAGAGATGGGATGGGACAGAGCTGGGAAAGAGAGATGGGATGGGACAGAGCTGGGAAAGAGAGATGGGATGGGACAGAGCTGGGAATAGAGAGATGGGATGGGACAGAGCTGGGAATAGAGAGATGGGACAGAGCTGGGAAAAGAGAGATGGGATGGGACAGAGCTGGGAATAGAGAGATGGGATGGGACAGAGCTGGGAATAGAGAGATGGGACAGAGCTGGGAAAAGAGAGATGGGATGGGACAGAGCTGGGAAAAGAGAGATGGGATGGGACAGAGCTGGGATAATAGAGAGATGGGATGGGACAGAGTTGGGAAAAGAGAGATGGGATGGGACAGAGCTGGGAAAAGAGAGATGGGATGGGACAGAGCTGGGAATAAAGAGATGGGATGGGACAGAGCTGGGAAAAGAGAGATGGGATGGGACAGAGCTGGGAATAGAGAGATGGGATGGGACAGAGCTGGGAAAAGAGAGATGGAATGGGGCAGAGCTGGGAAAAGAGAGATGGGATGGGACAGAGCTGGGAATAGAGAGATGGGATGGGACAGAGCTGGGAATAGAGAGATGGGATGGGACAGAGCTGGGAATATAGAGATGGGATGGGACAGAGCTGGGAAAAGAGAGATGGGATGGGACAGAGCTGGGAAAAGAGAGATGGGATGGGACAGAGCTGGGAAAAGAGAGATGGGATGGGACAGAGCTGGGAAAAGAGAGATGGGATGGGACAGAGCTGGGAAAAGAGAGATGGGATGGGACAGAGCTGGGAAAAGAGAGATGGGATGGGACAGAGCTGGGAATAGAGAGATGGGACAGAGCTGGGAAAAGAGAGATGGGATGGGGCAGAGCTGGGAAAAGAGAGATGGGATGGGACAGAGCTGGGAAAAGAGAGATGGGATGGGGCAGAGCTGGGAAAATAGAGATGGGATGGGACAGAGCTGGGCATAGAGAGATGGGATGGGACAGAGCTGGGAATAGAGAGATGGGACAGAGCTGGGAAAAGAGAGATGAAATGGGGCAGAGCTGGGAATAAAGAGATGGGATGGGACAGAGCTGGGAAAAGAGAGATGGGATGGGGCAGAGCTGGGAAAAGAGAGATGGGATGGGGCAGAGCTGGAAAATAGAGATGGGATGGGGCAGAGCTGGGAAAAGAGATATGGGATGGGACAGAGCTGGGAATAGAGAGATGGGATGGGGCAGAGCTGGGAATAGAGACATGGGATGGGACAGAGCTGGGAAAAGAGAGATGGGATGGGGCAGAGCTGGGAATAGAGAGATGGGATGGGACAGAGCTGGGAAAAGAGAGATGGAATGGGGCAGAGCTGGGAAAAGAGAGATGGGATGGGACAGAGCTTGGAATAGAGAGATGGGATGGGACAGAGCTGGGAATAGAGAGATGGGATGGGACAGAGCTGGGAATAGAGAGATGGGATGGGACAGAGCTGGGAAAAGAGAGATGGGATGGGACAGAGCTGGGAAAAGAGAGATGGGATGGGACAGAGCTGGGAAAAGAGAGATGGGATGGGACAGAGCTGGGAAAAGAGAGATGGGATGGGACAGAGCTGGGAAAAGAGAGATGGGATGGGACAGAGCTGGGAAAAGAGAGATGGGATGGGACAGAGCTGGGAAAAGAGAGATGGGATGG
The DNA here is from genome assembly GCA_027917425.1 of Gastrophryne carolinensis. Lineage (NCBI taxonomy): Eukaryota > Metazoa > Chordata > Amphibia > Anura > Microhylidae > Gastrophryne > Gastrophryne carolinensis. The sequence continues at coordinate 45,922,727 of CM051243.1, read as the reverse complement.
GACAGAGCTGGGAAAATAGAGATGGGATGGGGCAGAGCTGGGAAAAGAGAGATGGGATGGGGCAGAGCTGGGAAAAGAGAGATGGGATGGGGCAGAGCTGGGAATAGAGAGATGGGATGGGACAGAGCTGGGAAAAGAGAGATGGGATGGGACAGAGCTGGGAAAATAGAGATGGGATGGAACAGAGCTGGGAAAAGAGAGATGGGATGGGACAGAGCTGGGAGAAGAGAGATGGGATGGGACAGAGCTGGGAATAGAGAGATGGGATGGGGCAGAGCTGGGAAAAGAGAGATGGGATGGGACAGAGCTGGGAATAGAGAGATGGGATGGGGCAGAGCTGGGAAAAGAGAGATGGGATGGGGCAGAGCTGGGAATAGAGAGCTGGGATGGGGCAGAGCTGGGAAAAGAGAGATGGGATGGGACAGCGCTGGGAAAAGAGAGATGGGATGGGACAGAGCTGGGAATAGAGAGATGGGATGGGGCAGAGCTGGGAAAAGAGAGATGGGATGGGACAGAGCTGGGAAAAGAGAGATGGGATGGGACAGAGCTGGGAAAAGAGAGATGGGATGGAACAGAGCTGGGAAAAGAGAGATGGGATGGGGCAGAGCTGGGAAAAGAGAGATGGGATGGGACAGCGCTGGGAAAAGAGAGATGGGATGGGACAGAGCTGGGAATAGAGAGATGGGATGGGACAGAGCTGGGAAAAGAGAGATGGGATGGGACAGAGCTGGGAATAGAGAGATGGGATGGGGCAGAGCTGGGAAAAGAGAGATGGGACGGGACAGAGCTGGGAAAAGAGAGATGGGATGGGACAGAGCTGGGAATAGAGAGATGGGATGGGACACAGCTGGGAATAGAGAGATGGGATGGGGCAGAGCTGGGAATAGAGAGATGGGATGGGACAGAGCTGGGAATAGAGAGATGGGATGGGACAGAGCTGGGAATAGAGAGATGGGATGGGACCGAGCTGGGAATAAAGAGATGGGATGGGACAGAGCTGGGAATAGAGAGATGGGATGGGACAGAGCTGGGAATAGAGAGATGGGATGGGACCGAGCTGGGAATAAAGAGATGGGATGGGACAGAGCTGGGAATAGAGAGATGGGATGGGGCAGAGCTGGGAAAAGAGAGATGGGATGGGACAGAGTTGGGAAAAGAGAGATGGGATGGGACAGAGCTGGGAATAAAGAGATGGGATGGGACAGAGTTGGGAATAGAGAGATGGGATGGGACAGAGCTGGGAAAGAGAGATGGGATGGGACAGAGCTGGGAAAGAGAGATGGGATGGGACAGAGCTGGGAATAGAGAGATGGGATGGGACAGAGCTGGGAAAGAGAGATGGGATGGGACAGAGCTGGGAATAGAGAGATGGGACAGAGCTGGGAAAAGAGAGATGGGATGGGACAGAGCTGGGAATAGAGAGATGGGATGGGACAGAGCTGGGAATAGAGAGATGGGACAGAGCTGGGAAAAGAGAGATGGGATGGGACAGAGCTGGGAAAAGAGAGATGGGATGGGACAGAGCTGGGATAATAGAGAGATGGGATGGGACAGAGTTGGGAAAAGAGAGATGGGATGGGACAGAGCTGGGAAAAGAGAGATGGGATGGGACAGAGCTGGGAATAAAGAGATGGGATGGGACAGAGCTGGGAAAAGAGAGATGGGATGGGACAGAGCTGGGAATAGAGAGATGGGATGGGACAGAGCTGGGAAAAGAGAGATGGGATGGGACAGAGTTGGGAAAAGAGAGATGGGATGGGACAGAGCTGGGAATAAAGAGATGGGATGGGACGGAGCTGGGAAAAGAGAGATGGGATGGGGCAGAGCTGGGAAAAGAGAGATGGGATTGGACAGAGCTGGGAAAAGAGAGATGGGATGGGACAGAGCTGGGAAAAGAGAGATGGGATGGAACAGAGCTGGGAAAAGAGAGATGGGATGGGGCAGAGCTGGGAAAAGAGAGATGGGATGGGACAGCGCTGGGAAAAGAGAGATGGGATGGGACAGAGCTGGGAATAGAGAGATGGGATGGGACAGAGCTGGGAAAAGAGAGATGGGATGGGACAGAGCTGGGAATAGAGAGATGGGATGGGGCAGAGCTGGGAAAAGAGAGATGGGACGGGACAGAGCTGGGAAAAGAGAGATGGGATGGGACAGAGCTGGGAATAGAGAGATGGGATGGGACACAGCTGGGAATAGAGAGATGGGATGGGGCAGAGCTGGGAATAGAGAGATGGGATGGGACAGAGCTGGGAATAGAGAGATGGGATGGGACAGAGCTGGGAATAGAGAGATGGGATGGGACCGAGCTGGGAATAAAGAGATGGGATGGGACAGAGCTGGGAATAGAGAGATGGGATGGGACAGAGCTGGGAATAGAGAGATGGGATGGGACCGAGCTGGGAATAAAGAGATGGGATGGGACAGAGCTGGGAATAGAGAGATGGGATGGGGCAGAGCTGGGAAAAGAGAGATGGGATGGGACAGAGTTGGGAAAAGAGAGATGGGATGGGACAGAGCTGGGAATAAAGAGATGGGATGGGACAGAGTTGGGAATAGAGAGATGGGATGGGACAGAGCTGGGAAAGAGAGATGGGATGGGACAGAGCTGGGAAAGAGAGATGGGATGGGACAGAGCTGGGAATAGAGAGATGGGATGGGACAGAGCTGGGAAAGAGAGATGGGATGGGACAGAGCTGGGAATAGAGAGATGGGACAGAGCTGGGAAAAGAGAGATGGGATGGGACAGAGCTGGGAATAGAGAGATGGGATGGGACAGAGCTGGGAATAGAGAGATGGGACAGAGCTGGGAAAAGAGAGATGGGATGGGACAGAGCTGGGAAAAGAGAGATGGGATGGGACAGAGCTGGGATAATAGAGAGATGGGATGGGACAGAGTTGGGAAAAGAGAGATGGGATGGGACAGAGCTGGGAAAAGAGAGATGGGATGGGACAGAGCTGGGAATAAAGAGATGGGATGGGACAGAGCTGGGAAAAGAGAGATGGGATGGGACAGAGCTGGGAATAGAGAGATGGGATGGGACAGAGCTGGGAAAAGAGAGATGGGATGGGACAGAGTTGGGAAAAGAGAGATGGGATGGGACAGAGCTGGGAATAAAGAGATGGGATGGGACGGAGCTGGGAAAAGAGAGATGGGATGGGGCAGAGCTGGGAATAGAGAGATGGGATGGGACAGAGCTGGGAATAGAGAGATGGGACAGAGCTGGGAAAAGAGAGATGGGATGGGACAGAGCTGGGAATAAAGAGATGGGATGGGACAGAGCTGGGAAAAGAGAGATGGGATGGGACAGAGCTGGGAATAGAGATATGGGATGGGACAGAGTTGGGAAAAGAGAGATGGGATGGGACAGAGCTGGGAAAAGAGAGATGGGATGGGACAGAGCTGGGAATAAAGAGATGGGATGGGACAGAGCTGGGAAAAGAGAGATGGGATGGGACAGAGTTGGGAAAAGAGAGATGGGATGGGACAGAGCTGAGAATAAAGAGATGGGATGGGACGGAGCTGGGAAAAGAGAGATGGGATGGGGCAGAGCTGGGAATAGAGAGATGGGATGGGACAGAGCTGGGAATAAAGAGATGGGATGGGACAGAGCTGGGAATAGAGAGATGGGATGGGACAGAGTTGGGAAAAGAGAGATGGGATGGGACAGAGCTGGGAAAAGAGAGATGGGATGGGACAGAGCTGGGAATAAAGAGATGGGATGGGACAGAGCTGGGAAAAGAGAGATGGGATGGGACAGAGCTGGGAATAGAGAGATGGGATGGGACAGAGCTGGGAAAAGAGAGATGGGATGGGACAGAGTTGGGAAAAGAGAGATGGGATGGGACAGAGCTGGGAATAGAGAGATGGGATGGGACAGAGCTGGGAATAGAGAGATGGGATGGGACAGAGCTGGGAAAAGAGAGATGGGATGGGACAGAGCTGGGAATAGAGAGATGGGATGGGACAGAGCTGGGAATAGAGAGATGGGATGGGACAGAGCTGGGAATAGAGAGATGGGATGGGACAGAGCTGGGAATAGAGAGATGGGATGGGACAGAGTTGGGAAAAGAGAGATGGGATGGGACAGAGCTGGGAATAGAGAGACGGGATGGGACAGAGCTGGGAAAAGAGAGATGGGATGGGACAGAGTTGGGAAAAGAGAGATGGGATGGGACAGAGCTGGGAATAGAGAGATGGGATGGGACAGAGCTGGGAAAATAGAGATGGGATGGGGCAGAGCTGGGAATAGAGAGATGGGACAGAGCTGGGAAAAGAGAGATGGGATGGGGCAGAGCTGGGAAAAGAGAGATGGGATGGGACAGAGCTGGGAAAAGAGAGATGGGATGGGACAGAGCTGGGAAAAGAGAGATGGGATGGGACAGAGCTGGGAAAAGAGAGATGGGATGGGGCAGAGCTGGGAAAATAGAAATGGGATGGGACAGAGCTGGGAATAGAGAGATGGGATGGGACAGAGCTGGGAATAGAGAGATGGGACAGAGCTGGGAAAAGAGAGATGGGATGGGGCAGAGCTGGGAAAAGAGAGATGAAATGGGGCAGAGCTGGGAATAAAGAGATGGGATGGGACAGAGCTGGGAGAAGAGAGATGGGATGGGGCAGAGCTGGGAAAAGAGAGATGGGATGGGGCAGAGCTGGAAAAATAGAGATGGGATGGGACAGAGCTGGGAATAGAGAGATGGGATGGGACAGAGCTGGGAAAAGAGAGATGGGATGGGGCAGAGCTGGGAATAGAGAGATGGGATGGGACAGAGCTGGGAAAAGAGAGATGGAATGGGGCAGAGCTGGGAAAAGAGAGATGGGATGGGACAGAGCTGGGAATAGAGAGATGGGATGGGACAGAGCTGGGAATAGAGAGATGGGATGGGACAGAGCTGGGAATAGAGAGATGGGATGGGACAGAGCTGGGAAAAGAGAGATGGGATGGGACAGAGCTGGGAAAAGAGAGATGGGATGGGACAGAGCTGGGAAAAGAGAGATGGGATGGGACAGAGCTGGGAAAAGAGAGATGGGATGGGACAGAGCTGGGAAAAGAGAGATGGGATGGGACAGAGCTGGGAAAAGAGAGATGGGATGGGACAGAGCTGGGAATAGAGAGATGGGACAGAGCTGGGAAAAGAGAGATGGGATGGGGCAGAGCTGGGAAAAGAGAGATGGGATGGGACAGAGCTGGGAAAAGAGAGATGGGATGGGGCAGAGCTGGGAAAATAGAGATGGGATGGGGCAGAGCTGGGAAAAAAGAGATGGGATGGGACAGAGCTGGGCATAGAGAGATGGGACAGAGCTGGGAATAGAGAGATGGGACAGAGCTGGGAAAAGAGAGATGAAATGGGGCAGAGCTGGGAATAAAGAGATGGGATGGGACAGAGCTGGGAAAAGAGAGATGGGATGGGGCAGAGCTGGGAAAAGAGAGATGGGATGGGGCAGAGCTGGAAAAATAGAGATGGGATGGGGCAGAGCTGGGAAAAGAGATATGGGATGGGACAGAGCTGGGAATAGAGAGATGGGATGGGGCAGAGCTGGGAATAGAGACATGGGATGGGACAGAGCTGGGAAAAGAGAGATGGGATGGGGCAGAGCTGGGAATAGAGAGATGGGATGGGACAGAGCTGGGAAAAGAGAGATGGAATGGGGCAGAGCTGGGAAAAGAGAGATGGGATGGGACAGAGCTTGGAATAGAGAGATGGGATGGGACAGAGCTGGGAATAGAGAGATGGGATGGGACAGAGCTGGGAATAGAGAGATGGGATGGGACAGAGCTGGGAATAGAGAGATGGGATGGGACAGAGCTGGGAAAATAGAGATGGGATGGGACAGACCTGGGAAAAGAGAGATGGGATGGGACAGAGCTGGGAAAAGAGAGATGGGATGGGACAGAGCTGGGAAAAGAGAGATGGGATGGGACAGAGCTGGGAAAAGAGAGATGGGATGGGACAGAGCTGGGAAAAGAGAGATGGGATGGGACAGAGCTGGGAAAATAGAGATGGGATGGGGCAGAGCTGGGAAAAGAGAGATGGGATGGGGCAGAGCTGGGAAAAGAGAGATGGGATGGGGCAGAGCTGGGAATAGAGAGATGGGATGGGACAGAGCTGGGAAAAGAGAGATGAGATGGGACAGAGCTGGGAAAATAGAGATGGGATGGAACAGAGCTGGGAAAAGAGAGATGGGATGGGACAGAGCTGGGAGAAGAGAGATGGGATGGGACAGAGCTGGGAATAGAGAGATGGGATGGGGCAGAGCTGGGAAAAGAGAGATGGGATGGGACAGAGCTGGGAATAGAGAGATGGGATGGGGCAGAGCTGGGAAAAGAGAGATGGGATGGGGCAGAGCTGGGAATAGAGAGCTGGGATGGGGCAGAGCTGGGAAAAGAGAGATGGGATGGGACAGCGCTGGGAAAAGAGAGATGGGATGCGACAGAGCTGGGAATAGAGAGATGGGATGGGGCAGAGCTGGGAAAAGAGAGATGGGATGGGACAGAGCTGGGAAAAGAGAGATGGGATGGGACAGAGCTGGGAAAAGAGAGATGGGATGGAACAGAGCTGGGAAAAGAGAGATGGGATGGGGCAGAGCTGGGAAAAGAGAGATGGGATGGGACAGCGCTGGGAAAAGAGAGATGGGATGGGACAGAGCTGGGAATATAGAGATGGGATGGGACAGAGCTGGGAAAAGAGAGATGGGATGGGACAGAGCTGGGAATAGAGAGATGGGATGGGGCAGAGCTGGGAAAAGAGAGATGGGACGGGACAGAGCTGGGAAAAGAGAGATGGGATGGGACAGAGCTGGGAATAGAGAGATGGGATGGGACACAGCTGGGAATAGAGAGATGGGATGGGGCAGAGCTGGGAATAGAGAGATGGGATGGGACAGAGCTGGGAATAGAGAGATGGGATGGGACAGAGCTGGGAATAGAGAGATGGGATGGGACCGAGCTGGGAATAAAGAGATGGGATGGGACAGAGCTGGGAATAGAGAGATGGGATGGGACAGAGCTGGGAATAGAGAGATGGGATGGGACCGAGCTGGGAATAAAGAGATGGGATGGGACAGAGCTGGGAATAGAGAGATGGGATGGGGCAGAGCTGGGAAAAGAGAGATGGGATGGGACAGAGTTGGGAAAAGAGAGATGGGATGGGACAGAGCTGGGAATAAAGAGATGGGATGGGACAGAGTTGGGAATAGAGAGATGGGATGGGACAGAGCTGGGAAAGAGAGATGGGATGGGACAGAGCTGGGAAAGAGAGATGGGATGGGACAGAGCTGGGAATAGAGAGATGGGATGGGACAGAGCTGGGAAAGAGAGATGGGATGGGACAGAGCTGGGAATAGAGAGATGGGACAGAGCTGGGAAAAGAGAGATGGGATGGGACAGAGCTGGGAATAGAGAGATGGGATGGGACAGAGCTGGGAATAGAGAGATGGGACAGAGCTGGGAAAAGAGAGATGGGATGGGACAGAGCTGGGAAAAGAGAGATGGGATGGGACAGAGCTGGGAATAGAGAGATGGGATGGGACAGAGCTGGGAATAGAGAGATGGGATGGGACAGAGTTGGGAAGAGAGATGGGATGGGACAGAGCTGAGAATAAAGAGATGGGATGGGACGGAGCTGGGAAAAGAGAGATGGGATGGGGCAGAGCTGGGAATAGAGAGATGGGATGGGACAGAGCTGGGAATAAAGAGATGGGATGGGACAGAGCTGGGAATAGAGAGATGGGATGGGACAGAGTTGGGAAAAGAGAGATGGGATGGGACAGAGCTGGGAAAAGAGAGATGGGATGGGACAGAGCTGGGAATAAAGAGATGGGATGGGACAGAGCTGGGAAAAGAGAGATGGGATGGGACAGAGCTGGGAAAAGAGAGATGGGATGGGACAGAGTTGGGAAAAGAGAGATGGGATGGGACAGAGCTGGGAATAGAGAGATGGGATGGGACAGAGCTGGGAAAAGAGAGATGGGATGGGACAGAGTTGGGAAAAGAGAGATGGGATGGGACAGAGCTGGGAATAGAGAGATGGGATGGGACAGAGCTGGGAATAGAGAGATGGGATGGGACAGAGCTGGGAAAAGAGAGATGGGATGGGACAGAGCTGGGAATAGAGAGATGGGATGGGACAGAGCTGGGAATAGAGAGATGGGACAGAGCTGGGAAAAGAGAGATGGGATGGGACAGAGCTGGGAATAGAGAGATGGGATGGGACAGAGCTGGGAATAGAGAGATGGGACAGAGCTGGGAAAAGAGAGATGGGATGGGACAGAGCTGGGAAAAGAGAGATGGGATGGGACAGAGCTGGGATAATAGAGAGATGGGATGGGACAGAGTTGGGAAAAGAGAGATGGGATGGGACAGAGCTGGGAAAAGAGAGATGGGATGGGACAGAGCTGGGAATAAAGAGATGGGATGGGACAGAGCTGGGAATAGAGAGATGGGATGGGACAGAGCTGGGAATAGAGAGATGGGATGGGACAGAGCTGGGAAAAGAGAGATGGGATGGGACAGAGTTGGGAAAAGAGAGATGGGATGGGACAGAGCTGGGAATAAAGAGATGGGATGGGACGGAGCTGGGAAAAGAGAGATGGGATGGGGCAGAGCTGGGAATAGAGAGATGGGATGGGACAGAGCTGGGAAAAGAGAGATGGGATGGGACAGAGTTGGGAAAAGAGAGATGGGATGGGACAGAGCTGGGAATAGAGAGATGGGATGGGACAGAGCTGGGAATAGAGAGATGGGACAGAGCTGGGAAAAGAGAGATGGGATGGGACAGAGCTGGGAATAAAGAGATGGGATAGGACAGAGCTGGGAAAAGAGAGATGGGATGGGACAGAGCTGGGAATAGAGATATGGGATGGGACAGAGTTGGGAAAAGAGAGATGGGATGGGACAGAGCTGGGAAAAGAGAGATGGGATGGGACAGAGCTGGGAATAAAGAGATGGGATGGGACAGAGCTGGGAATAGAGAGATGGGATGGGACAGAGTTGGGAAAAGAGAGATGGGATGGGACAGAGCTGAGAATAAAGAGATGGGATGGGACGGAGCTGGGAAAAGAGAGATGGGATGGGGCAGAGCTGGGAATAGAGAGATGGGATGGGACAGAGCTGGGAATAAAGAGATGGGATGGGACAGAGCTGGGAATAGAGAGATGGGATGGGACAGAGTTGGGAAAAGAGAGATGGGATGGGACAGAGCTGGGAAAAGAGAGATGGGATGGGACAGAGCTGGGAATAAAGAGATGGGATGGGACAGAGCTGGGAAAAGAGAGATGGGATGGGACAGAGCTGGGAAAAGAGAGATGGGATGGGACAGAGTTGGGAAAAGAGAGATGGGATGGGACAGAGCTGGGAATAGAGAGATGGGATGGGACAGAGCTGGGAAAAGAGAGATGGGATGGGACAGAGTTGGGAAAAGAGAGATGGGATGGGACAGAGCTGGGAATAGAGAGATGGGATGGGACAGAGCTGGGAATAGAGAGATGGGATGGGACAGAGCTGGGAAAAGAGAGATGGGATGGGACAGAGCTGGGAATAGAGAGATGGGATGGGACAGAGCTGGGAATAGAGAGATGGGATGGGACAGAGCTGGGAATAGAGAGATGGGATGGGACAGAGTTGGGAAAAGAGAGACGGGATGGGACAGAGCTGGGAATAGAGAGACGGGATGGGACAGAGCTGGGAAAAGAGAGATGGGATGGGACAGAGTTGGGAAAAGAGAGATGGGATGGGACAGAGCTGGGAATAGAGAGATGGGATGGGACAGAGCTGGGAAAATAGAGATGGGACAGAGCTGGGAATAGAGAGATGGGATGGGACAGAGCTGGGAATAGAGAGATGGGATGGGACAGAGCTGGGAATAGAGAGATGGGATGGAACAGAGCTGGGAATAGAGAGATGGGATGGGACAGAGCTGGGAATAGAGAGGTGGGATGGGACAGAGCTTGGAAAAGAGAGATGGGATGGGACAGAGCTGGGAATAGAGAGGTGGGATGGGGCAGAGCTGGGAATAGAGAGATGGGATGGGACAGAGCTGGGAATAGAGAGGTGGGATGGGGCAGAGCTGGGAATAGAGAGATGGGATGGGACAGAGCTGGGAATAGAGAGATGGGATGGGACAGAGCTGGGAATAGAGAGATGGGATGGGACAGAGCTGGGAATAGAGAGGTGGGATGGGACAGAGCTTGGAAAAGAGAGATGGGATGGGACAGAGCTGGGAATAGAGAGGTGGGATGGGGCAGAGCTGGGAATAGAGAGATGGGATGGGACAGAGCTGGGAATAGAGAGATGGGATGGGACAGAGCTGGGAAAAGAGAGATGGGATGGGGCAGAGCTGGGAAAAGAGAGATGGGATGGGGCAGAGCTGGGAGAAGAGAGATGGGATGGGACAGAGCTGGGAAAATAGAGATGGGATGGAACAGAGCTGGGAAAAGAGAGATGGGATGGGGCAGAGCTGGGAAAAGAGAGATGGGATGGGACAGAGCTGGGAATAGAGAGATGGGATGGGACAGAGCTGGGAAAAGAGAGATGGGATGGGGCAGAGCTGGGAATAGAGAGATGGGATGGGACAGAGCTGGGAAAAGAGAGATGGAATGGGGCAGAGCTGGGAAAAGAGAGATGGGATGGGACAGAGCTGGGAATAGAAAGATGGGATGGGACAGAGCTGGGAATAGAGAGATGGGATGGGACAGAGCTGGGAATAGAGAGATGGGATGGGACAGAGCTGGGAAAAGAGAGATGGGATGGGACAGAGCTGGGAAAAGAGAGATGGGATGGGACAGAGCTGGGAAAAGAGAGATGGGATGGGACAGAGCTGGGAAAAGAGAGATGGGATGGGACAGAGCTGGGAAAAGAGAGATGGGATGGGACAGAGCTGGGAAAAGAGAGATGGGATGGGACAGAGCTGGGAATAGAGAGATGCGACAGAGCTGGGAAAAGAGAGATGGGATGGGGCAGAGCTGGGAAAAGAGAGATGGGATGGGACAGAGCTGGGAAAAGAGAGATGGGATGGGGCAGAGCTGGGAAAATAGAGATGGGATGGGACAGAGCTGGGCATAGAGAGATGGGATGGGACAGAGCTGGGAATAGAGAGATGGGACAGAGCTGGGAAAAGAGAGATGAAATGGGGCAGAGCTGGGAATAAAGAGATGGGATGGGACAGAGCTGGGAAAAGAGAGATGGGATGGGGCAGAGCTGGGAAAAGAGAGATGGGATGGGGCAGAGCTGGAAAAATAGAGATGGGATGGGGCAGAGCTGGGAAAAGAGATATGGGATGGGACAGAGCTGGGAATAGAGAGATGGGATGGGGCAGAGCTGGGAATAGAGACATGGGATGGGACAGAGCTGGGAAAAGAGAGATGGGATGGGGCAGAGCTGGGAATAGAGAGATGGGATGGGACAGAGCTGGGAAAAGAGAGATGGAATGGGGCAGAGCTGGGAAAAGAGAGATGGGATGGGACAGAGCTTGGAATAGAGAGATGGGATGGGACAGAGCTGGGAATAGAGAGATGGGATGGGACAGAGCTGGGAATAGAGAGATGGGATGGGACAGAGCTGGGAAAAGAGAGATGGGATGGGACAGAGCTGGGAAAAGAGAGATGGGATGGGACAGACCTGGGAAAAGAGAGATGGGATGGGACAGAGCTGGGAAAAGAGAGATGGGATGGGACAGAGCTGGGAAAAGAGAGATGGGATGGGACAGAGCTGGGAAAAGAGAGATGGGATGGGACAGAGCTGGGAATAGAGAGATGGGATGGGACAGAGCTGGGAAAATAGAGATGGGATGGGGCAGAGCTGGGAAAAGAGAGATGGGATGGGGCAGAGCTGGGAAAAGAGAGATGGGATGGGGCAGAGCTGGGAATAGAGAGATGGGATGGGACAGAGCTGGGAAAAGAGAGATGGGATGGGACAGAGCTGGGAAAATAGAGATGGGATGGAACAGAGCTGGGAAAAGAGAGATGGGATGGGACAGAGCTGGGAGAAGAGAGATGGGATGGGACAGAGCTGGGAATAGAGAGATGGGATGGGGCAGAGCTGGGAAAAGAGAGATGGGATGGGACAGAGCTGGGAATAGAGAGATGGGATGGGGCAGAGCTGGGAAAAGAGAGATGGGATGGGGCAGAGCTGGGAATAGAGAGCTGGGATGGGGCAGAGCTGGGAAAAATACCATTTTGTGAGTACTCACCTGAAAAATGGATATTGTTGGTGTGCCACACACCCCGCTTCACTTCTTAAATATTCATTACTTCATGGGTTAATCCACCGCAGGTGACGTAGTGCAGAGAGGAAGTCTTGTAACGAGCCCCCTTCCGGCCTATATATACCTGGTACCTCCCTTCAATCACCAGTATATTCAAAAAGCAGTAATACAAGGTACCAGTATTCCACCAGTAACCTCAAAATCAAATTTGATATAAAAAGGCTTCACCATATAAAGGCTTCGGTAATACCGAAAAGGGCGGGTGTGAAGCGGGGTGTGTGGCACACCAACAATATCCATTTTTCAGGTGAGTACTCACAAAATGGTATTATTCTTGGTGTGCCACACACCCCGCTTCACTTCTTAAATATTCATTACTTCATGGGACATCCAAAAGCAGTGTCCACAAGGGCTGGGCAACTCAAGGCCAGGTGAAGCATAACTTAAACGACTGCAGTCTGCAGAACTTTGCGGCCGAAAACAGCATCCGCTGAGGCCCGCACATCAACTTTGTAAAACTTAGAAAAAGTGTGAACAGAAGACCAAGTGGCGGCCTTACAAACCTGTTCAACAGAAGCTTGGTGCTGAAAAGCCCAAGACGCCCCAACAGCGCGAGTGGAATGAGCAGTAATACGAAAAGGGGGAACTCTTCCCTTAGCAGAATAGGCCGCAGTAACGGCCTGACGTATCCACTTGCTAATGGCAGATTTGGCTGGTGCCAAACCCTTCTTAGGCCCATGGGGCACAACAAAAAAGGAATCCGTCCTACGGAAAGGAGACGTGATAACCAAGTAGCACTTAACACAGCGTACTACATCCAAACAATGCAAAACCCTCTCTTTGTCATTCTTAGGATTAGGACACAAGGAGGGAAGAACAATATCTTGGTTCAAATGAAAAGCAGAAACAACCTTAGGAAGAAAGTCTGGCTTGAACCGAAAGACCACCTTATCCCGATGCTTCTCGAAGTAGGGCGCCTGAATAGACAAGGCCGCCAATTCCGAGACACGCCGGATCGAAGTGATCGCTACCAAGAAGACCATCTTCTGAGTCAGGGTAGATAAAGCAATCCCTTGCAAAGGCTCAAAAGGAGGAGCCTGAAGAGCAGAAAGAACCAAATTCAAATCCCAAACCGGGAGTAATGGTTTCCTGGGAGGCCGCACATGCGTAACCACCTGGAAAAAAGTTTTAACTAAAGGCTTAAGCGCAACACGCTTCTGAAAAAAGATAGATAAGGCAGAAACTTGCCCTTTCAACGTACTTAGCTGAAGACCAGAGTCCAGCCCAGATTGTAAAAACTCCAGAACCCTGGAGACCGAAAATACCCTACAAGGAAAAGATCTCATCTCGCACCAAGCGATATAGGCTTTCCAGGTCCTATAGTAGATGATAGAAGAAGACCTCTTCCGGGCACTGATCAAAGTCTTAACGACAGAATCAGAAAGACCCTCCTCCTTTAGGATGGAGGTCTCAGCAGCCAGGCCGTCAAAGCTAGCGCTGGTAAATTGGGGTAACACAATTGACCCTGAGTGAGCAGATCGGGCCGAAGAGGCAGAACGACCTGGTCCACTGCCAGCCGAACGATGTCTGCGAACCACACTCGCCTCGGCCACCTTGGGGCCACGAGGACGGCGGACACCCCTTCCAGAGCCAACTTCCGAAGCACTCTGCCTAGCATGGGTGTCGGAGGAAACAGGTACAGAAACCCCAGATCCCCCCAGCTCAGGGACATGGCGTCCACTGCCAGAGCCAGAGGATCCTGGGAGAGCGATACGAAGTTCGGGAGCCTGTGATTGTGACGAGAGGCAAACAGGTCCACCTCTGGAGTCCCCCATTGGCGACACAGTGAGCGAAATACCCGAGGATGGAGGGCCCATTCTCCCCGACGGGGAGAGCCCCTGCTCAATCGGTCCGCTTCCAGGTTCTCCACTCCTGGGATGTATACCGCCGAGAGACAAGGAACATGGGCTTCTGCCCAGGTCAGGATCAGGGACACCTCTCTGAGAGCACTCAGGCTGCGAGTCCCTCCCTGATGATTGATGTAAGCTGTTCGATTGTCTGAACGCACCTGGACCGGAAGGCCCAGAACGTGCTGAGTCAGGAGAGTAAGCACCCGACGGATGGCTCTCAGTTCCAGAATATTGATGGGTAAGTGGGCCTCCTGAGGTCCCCACTGCCCCTGGAACTGCAGCTCCTTCCAGAATCCGCCCCATCCCGACAGACTGGCGTCCGTGGTGACAATTTCCCAAAGGGGGGCCAGGAAAGACCTGCCCTTCACGAGATTGGTCGAGACCAACCACCACTGGAGGGACTGCCGGACCCGGGAGGACAACTGGAAGGGCTGATCCAGCGACCGAGGCCGCCGGTCCCAAGACGCCAACAGATAAAGCTGAAGCGTCCTCGTGTGGAATTGAGCAAAAGGAACTGCCTCGAAGGAGGCAACCATCAACCCTACCAGCCTCATCCCCAGACGGATGGACGGCCGAGGATTGGAGAGTAGGACCCGAGCCAACTCCTGAATCAGAAGAATTTTGGACTGAGGGAGAAACACTCTGTGTTGATGAGAGTCTAACTGCATCCCCAGAAAGGACACCACCCTGGCCGGAGCGAGGGAGGACTTGGAGAGGTTGATCACCCAACCGAAACTTTCCAGCGTGGAGAGCACCACCCTGGTGTCCTTCTCCGATTGATCGAGTGACGGAGCCATGATAAGAAGGTCGTCCAAATAAGGTACGACACGAATGCCCCGAGCTCTGAAAATGGCCATGACCCCTGCCAGCACCTTGGTGAACACTCTTGGAGCTGAGGTAAGGCCAAACGGAAGTGCCACGAATTGATAATGCCGATCCTTCATCATGAATCGAAGAAAACGTTGATGAGGGAGGCAGATGGGAACATGCAGATAAGCATCCTTGATGTCTATAGACGTCATGAAGTCCCCTTGCCGAAGAGAGCCGACGGCAGTGCGCAAGGTTTCCATGTGAAACTTCCGAAAACGGATGAACCTGTTGAGCAAATTCAGGTCCAGGACGGGACGAACTGACCCATCCCTCTTGGGGACTGCGAACAGATTGGAGTAGAAACCGAGGCCCATCTCTAAACGCGGTACCGGCCGGATGACCGCCATCTCTAACAGATTCTCTACCGACGCCAGGAGCCCCTGTGCGGCAAAAGGATCGATGGGCACCCGAGACCGAAAGAACCGTGAAGGAGGGCGAGACTCGAATTCCAGCTTGTAACCGGACGACACTATCTCCTGAATCCATCTGTCCGGAACCTCCCGGTTCCAAACCTGGGAGAAGTGTCGCAATCGTCCCCCCACCCGCACGGGTGAGGGCAGCCCCTCATTGCTGAGCGGGCTTACCAGCAGGTTTGGGCTTGGAGCCCCAGGACTGGGCGGGACGGCCACGGCCCCTCCCCCGCGTCCAACCTGTACGACTGGTAGAGGGAAGGGAAGCCCCCCTACCCGCTCTGTATCCTCGAAAGGACGGCCTACCAGAAGCTGCCCCTCTAAAGGGGCGTCGAGGCCTCTTGCGTTGTGGCATCTTGCCACCCTTTGCGACTGAATCAATTTTCTCCCCGAACAGACGCAACCCCAAAAAGGGGAGAGCTGTGAGCACCTTTTTAGAAGCTGAGTCCGCCGACCACTGTCGCAGCCATACTGACCGACGAATAGCGACCAGCATTGCCGCTGTCTTGCTACTCATAGCCAGCGCATCGTCCTGAGCGGATAGAACGTAAGACACAAAAGAATCGCACTGCTTAAGCGCAGCGAACTCATCACAAGCGGGATTGAGATCCTCGCATAGCCCCTGGATAACAGATCTTACTGCTAAAAGAAGAAGGGCCGAAGCGCACAGGGGGCGCATCGTTGACCCAGCATAAACAAAGCCATGGCGAGCATACTGGTCAATCCTACGATCCTCCCCATCTTTAGGGACAGAGGTCTCAGCAGACTGTACCATAGCGGAGCTAGATAGCCCTAGCACAGGGGTATCGACTTCAGGAGGGACGGACCAAAGCTTCAGCAATTCTGGCGGAAAAGGATAACGCTTTTCCCAACTGGAAGGGATTCCAGATAACCGCGTGGGATGTTCCCATTCTTTAAGGACCACCCTCTCAAAGTGGTGCTGTCTGGGAAAAACCAAACGCGGCTGAGGCTCTTTAAACAACTGACCCTTTGGCAGGGTGACAGCCTCAGGCGGATCTAAATTCAGAATTTCAAACATTTGAGCCAGAATGGAGGGGGTGTCAAGGGCAACCCCCGCCGACCAATCGCCAATCGCATCAGCCTTAAGCTGATCTGCCGGCTCATCTGACTCCAAGAGGAATTCACCCTCATCCGGGGAGCCATCGGACCATTCCACAGGCTCACACAATTCGTCCTGAGGAGCCGAAGATACCGGAGTCAGGCGCTTCCGTTTTGCAGGGGCCTTTAGCCCCGCTTTAACGGGCAATACTTCCCGAAGACTGGCTGATTTTACCACCACCTCGGATTGCGAATCCCACCCTTGACAGTGTCATGCGGGGTCCGGAACAGGGAGGGAGAGGCAGGAGATGATAGAGGTTGCGATGGGTCAGCAGCCGGATCAACAGACTGACGCGCAACAATCTGCCTTGCACAAGAAATGCAAATAAAGATATCATCAGCAGGGAGCGCAGCCCCACATTTTACACACCCCCTGGACAGCTCTGACGAGTCGTTTCCGGTAGTAACAGAAGCCTCCATATTGGTGATTTATGGTATCGCAAATACTGGGACTTTTAAGGCATAAGCCAACCCGGGATGCCCCTTTATAAAGAATGTCCCGGAAGGGAGGGTTTTTTTTTTTTTTTTTTTTTTTTTTTTTAAGAGAAAAAGGTCCCCCTTAACAGTCTCAAAATAAATATATATATATATGTATATATATATCTAAAATGTGTAATTTCATATCAAGAATGACTAGCCAGGCAATATAGAGCCGGAGGGCCGCAATAAAAGAGGGATCCCAGGATCTGAAAGGAAAGAAAAACAAACCATCAGATCCCTTGTGAGTGTAACAATGCAGCATGTTCACAATAGTATAAAAAGAGTGCCTCCTTAAAAGTTTGCCCCATAAGAAAACTCATTCTGGCCCCACAAAAGCGGGGCCGCTTACCTGCTACCGACACCAGGAGCCAGACCGGAGGGACATGTAGCAGCCGCAGCAGTAGAACACAAACCCATGTGTTGCTGCAGCGCGCGCCCCCCCCCCGTGACCTCTTTTCACAGAAAACAGGAAGGAAGTGAGGCTGAGGCCGCCGAGCGCCGCTTCCGCCGGCGCCGCTTCTGCCGGCGCCACGCCCCCCCGCGTCACAGGGAGCCGCCCTGCTCAATTCAACGAGGGATTGCCACCAGCTGCGCTGGCTGACACCCAGCCAGGCGGCGGAGGAGGAGGAGGGGGAAAGGAGACATAAGCGCAGCCACACAGGCTGCCGCACGGAGCAGCGGGGAAGGGAGGGAGGCGGGAGGGGACCATCTGAAGCCAGCTGAGCGCGGTCCGCTGTCCCACCCCCATAAAGCAGACCAAATACACTGGCCATCCCTAAAGTATCTGCCCGGAGCTCCAGCCAAAAACAGACAAAGCGCACCTGCTGCGCAGTCTGCTACTATGTAAAAGTGAACACACAGAAAATAGCAATACAGTAAAAACACCATACAAGATACACAACCCTCTATACCCCCCCCCCCCCAAGTGAAGGGAGAAGGGACCGGAACGGGGAAGTAAGGGGCTACGGGGACCCTCGGGACAGGGGCATCCCATTTCCGGATCACCATGCCGGATTGCCGCATTGCCCCCAAAAGAGGGGGACGAGCGGAGGAGATAAGCTCCTAGGCACCAATAGTGCCGTCTACCAATTACCCGGTGAGCAGCCTAGGCTGGGAG